>JAMKCH010058758.1:0-85183 GCA_023653785.1 Ophioderma brevispina | reverse complement strand
TCAAGGAGAGTTCAAACATGGTACCCTGGTTTAACCTGCTAGAAATGCATGCTGTGGGACACTCGAGGAGTTGTGTGTGTATTGTCGGAGAAGCAGAGATGAGAAACGCCAGAGCAAATTTTATCCTTGGAAGTAATGTGGAGAGAAATGTGAAAATTTTGTGTTGCGAGTTTGTAACTTGAAAGCAGGGCACTGTATGTGTGATTAGTGCCATCCTAAGATCCCCCACCAAGAATTGCGTATTGAACAAAATCTATCTTTTTAAACACCACCAAGATCTAATTTAAAATTGTAATAGTACAGAAAGTAGGTGAATTGGTTTATATTTGGATATTTTTCCAACATGATGAAGCAATAAAATGTAAATAAAGTGGGTTGGATTGTGAGAAGAAATTGTTTGTTCAAAAATACTGTTTAGTGAATAAAGTGTTAGTGGCAGACTATCCAAACCTGTCACCTGATTCATGGAAATAAAGTGCTATTAGTATACAATAGATCGGCCATGAGAGGAACTCTGGTTAAAATATGAGGCCCGAGGGGGGGAGACATCAAGTAGGCATACTATTTTCCTGAGAAGGCGCAGCCCCGACGGAACAAATAGTAGGCCTACTTGATGTTCAACAAGGGACCATAATTTTAAGCCAGAGGCTCGAATAAAGGCAGTATATACTTGTTTTATAACTTCATTAATAATTCTCCATGTTTCATTGTCAATACTCAATGCAAGGTCGCTTTAGACAACAGAGAGGTTCAGAACCCCCAAGTACTATTTATGTCTGTACTGTATCTCGCTGTGTTACTGCATGTGCAATAATTCACAAGTCAGGTACTATTACGGCTTGGAGGTACTATTTACAGTTGGAGGTACTATTTACGGGTAGTACCTTGCTCACGTCTTCATAAATGGTGAAACTAATTTTGAATCCACATGATAGATGGTAAAACCAATCAACAAGCTCCAATTATTAATGCCGTTTAATCTTCTATACATGTAGCCAATGTATAAGCAATATGAAAACCTTTAATTTTGGAGAAACAAATGCATCAAATTTAAAGTGTCTAAAATGAAAAAAAAAACAAAGCAAAATCAACTGTAATTATAAAAAAGAGTAGTTAAAAAAAGGTTGATGCAAGTAAATGTTTAGATATAAACATGTCAAACTGTAAACACGTGGCATCCAAATGCCCTAAATACTATACTGCACAATACCCTAAACATGTTTAAACTTAACATTGATTAGTAAAAAGATGTTTAAGATAAACATATTTTAGACAAATTATTTATAAAAGTCATAGTGCAAGGTTGTTTAAATATTAAACATGTTTAGACATTAAGTTCTGTATTCCAAAAGATGTTTAACAATCATTTAACTGGAACAACATTTGTCTTTGAAGTATGAGGTGAGTAAGTAACAATTTATTAAAATTATGAAAAAGTTTTTGGTTTGGTTGATTGTGTTTTTTTTTTGTAGTGGTCAAAGCAATATAGATATTATGTTAGCCCAGAACATTATTTCTTTTGGTAGATATGAAAATTGATGCTTGTTACCGTAGGTCAAAATATTATCCCTATCAACTACTACTTCAGAGATAAATGTCTTAACTTAAGCAGTTGTTAAACAACTTTTGAAATAGGGGCCAAAGTATTTATAAAATATGGTGCAAGGTTTTTAGAAAGGGGTTTAATTTCCAATCACATGCTTGTACAGTACACATGTAAACAAAGCAAAAAAGGTCAGAGGTTCTTTCAAATTAACAACGGAGCTGGTCATTTCTACATATAAGTATATATAATGTTATACAAAAAGATGACTTGAGACTTGATCAGTGTTCAATCCTAAAACAAGAACACATAGAGTTTTTCAGTTCATACAAAGTATAATAAATATTTTGCAACCAAAATCACCTGCAAAATTAACAGCTTAAAGGGGTTGTTCCAATTAGGTGTATTGTTTCTCTACTTGATATGAGTGACTGGCACTTGCAACATACACCCCATCAAGTTACCATGGCGAAAACACAAAGTGCTGTTTTGATGTTAGAAGTGATAATGCACGTTGCAAGGACCTATTCAATACTGTGCATTATTGATGGTTAACCATTAAAACGGTGGTTTTTTGTTTATTATTTTGGGCCATGAAAGGATTTTGAGGGCTCTATTTCAACGCGGGACATGAGAAAAAAAGACTTTCATCTGCTACCAACATCGATACAACTTCAGGGTAAGTTAGGGGGTCCAAAGACGATGGAAAATGCACCTTTAAGCAGCATCTGGAGTTTTTTAATCACTGATAGGCCTTATTAAACAATATGTTGAGAAGTATGATAGCTGTGAGCTTAAAGTGAATTCAAACATCATCTAGTGAATGGTGCATACAAAATGGAAAGTTTTGGGAAAAGTGGGCATGTTGTTTATTCATTAAATTCTGTGGTTAATAAAATGTATATATTAATCATTTGTGTGCATGCCACACAAATGCCACATGTGTATGTATTCACTATTAACCACGAACTATGTAGCACTCAGGGTTAAATATGTAGGAAAAATAGCAATAAAGGTTAAACTGCATTATACAGATAGCAATCATGGTTAAAACCATATGAGGAATAACTACAGTTATTTACGGAATTATTTATGGAATAAAGCAATATATGAGTTTTTGGCAATTGGCCGGACGTCCATGTTTGGCATATGTCCTCATGCATGCAAGTTTGTATTGTACATATCAGGTGTGTTTTCCAGAATAGATATAAAAACAAGTTCACACACATGCATATATACATACACATGCACATGCCATGGTATGCGTGCACATACACACACCACCTTTCACACATACAAGTCTCTCAAACATAGAAGTAAACATATAGGTACTTATCGGTAAATGTATCACCAAATTTCTTAGTGATTGCCTACTAAGACCTTAACCCTGATACCTTAGCCTGAGTCATGCTTACTAACTAATCTTTACTCCCTAAAGCCCTGCTTAACCCATTCCTTGTAACTTTCCTCCCCCTCCTTCAGCATAACTTCTTAGTAGCCACTAGGCCGTTGCACAGTTGTATGCAACTGGATACAATTAATTATCATGCCACCAATAATAATTTGTGCGACTCAATCAAAGGCAACCTGATACCATGCAATACGTCTACGGATAGCCCAAAGTGGTTTTTGCAGGATATTTTGAAGGATTAAAAATTGAAATAACTCCACTTCGTACATGAAATGAATAGATTACCTACCCATTACCCAAATAGTCTTTTTTTTTCCGCATAATGGATGAATATATTACCCATTTAAGTTGATTGCCATGCGCTTAATAATTATGATTATTATTAGAACAATAGTAGTTGATTAACTGGTAGTATCTGTTAGGGTTCTTTACCTAGGCATTGTAACATATTATTTACCTTTTGACGCTTCCAATTACACAATCTTATCCTTTAACAGGCACCCCCCTTCCTCAATAAGTGCCTTTAAATTTAAAATACCAAATCACAAATAGTTGAATTTTTGGACATCATAGAGGGCTGAAGTTATATTCATAATAAAAGGTTAACCTTATAATGATTTTTATTTAATTAAAACACCCCTTTGCCCAAAAATATACTGATACAATTTGTATCATTAGATTAGTGGAGCAAAATTGTTGAAAGTACTAATGAAATATCGTTTTTTTTTTTTTTCCACTTGAGTATTTTGGAGGGGACTGAAAATGCATCGTGCATAACTTCAAGCTGTAAGAGAAACCCTTTTAAATTGCACCCTTTTATAATACAGCTCTGAATGCTGAAAAAAATAGAAAAGGACAATAATCTGTCAACATGACTCTAACAATTGCCATGACAACAGTGAATAGTGACCTACATATTAAGAGCTGATGAGATTTTTTGCATCATTGTCAGTTTTGACAATTGGGGGGGGGGGAGCTGTAACTCTCAATTGAAGGATTTTGTAAATGTAACATGTTTATTTATAAGCTACTTTGTCTATATTGTACACTATTTGTTTACTAATGGTTGAATATTATAGCTTTGAAATTCAGCTTGATTACCAGCCAAGGTTTCATTTGCTTTTGCATAGTGGTAAAAAAATCTTAGAATGAGCAGGAATGAATCGTGTTCCAAGGCAAATATGTGTTTAATTTCTGTCATTTACCCATGGAAAATACAGAAGTGTTGAATTTCTTCCCGAGTAAGTAGATCAACATGTAAGATGGGAAACACAATATACCTACTATTACCTCTGCTGCCCATTAGTGAAAATCAGCATTCTGATTGGTCAGTTTACTGCCATTATTCTGCAAAATGGGTCCCAAGCATTTTCTTATTAAATAAAGCTGTTTTAGGTATAGAATAGAAATAAAGGTTTGCAGTGTAATGTATGGGCTCATAATTTATCCTCGCGTCAGAAAAACTTTCCAAATAATGGGATTCGGCTGCGCCTCGCCCATATTTAGTTTTTATGACCTCGGACACATTATTCGCCAATAAATGACACTGGAAACACTTATTTCTGAAGTCACGGGTTCGATAATGTAGAAATATCCACCATTTTAAAGGGTAAGTTAGAGATGAGGCTAAAAATACCAATTCTTCCTGATATTATATATTTGTTTTTTAAATATTAAAGGGGCATTTCGTGATCACAACCTCGTCCCTCTGACTTACCATTAAAAAAAGGTGAGCGTGTCCCGTGTGTTATACAATGTGAAACGTATAGGCTAGTAATCCTACCATTGTAACCCAATATTATGTGCAAAAATCGGCCCGTTATCTGTAGAAATTGCTAATTTGTATTTCTGTCCGTAAACGGACAGAATTACAGTACAGTGGCCTATGGGAGACCGTGGGAAACAAGCAATTGCCAATTTGCTCAACACCAAACGCCAAAATAGGGATAAACTAAATTTGTGAATAAGCTTTTCTCAAGGATATTAGCGAAAAATGAATATAAACAACAGAAGGTGCTGAAATCACGGAAAGGAACTTTAATTCAGGTGAAAAATCCGGCATTTGGTTGGAAAAAAAAAATTACAGAAATTGGAGTGGGACTCTCGTACTTAAATTTTGTTGACCACATTTGCTTGCAAGATGCTTACTCCTTTGCTTATCAGATAATACTGAGAAATGCTTGCAGGCCCCGGTTATAAATGGTTAACATTCAGGTTCCATTACAACGAATAGTTACATCAGAGACGAATGAAGAAAAAACAAAGGCCAAAAAGCCGATTGCCCGAAAGAAGAAAAAGAGATACACTGCTAGCAAAAAAAATAGGTGTATAGGCTCTGCTCCATCATCTTGAAAAACTGAAGATCTACTTGTTGGACACGAGCATATCCGTATTTAGTAACACTTGGAATGGTTTACACACTATGTAGGTCATAATGTCAATAAAAAATACACAGGAGAAAGTGAAAGGCGTAGGGGACGATTTGCATTTGAAATATGCTCTGTGTGGGTGCTTGCTTTCGGCATCCTGGTGAATATTTTTCCTATTTTTATGTACGGATGTTTCAGGAATTATTGCCTCATGTGAAGCAATATGCTGGAGTGTTTGTGAAACTGTGTAATTAAAGCTGTATAGAAAGTATGAATAGAAAAATCAGAATTCGTATGAATGAAAGGATTCATAATTTCAAAAGTAAGTAAAAAACTATGCATATTAATTCTGTTATGAAAAAAAAATGTAGGTTGAAATGAAGGTCTCTGAATCAGTAAAACCTAACATTATGTGACAAAACCAAAACAGTATTTTAGGATATGATTCAATCGACAAACTGACAGTTCATAATAGAAAAAGATAGTTGCCATTGACCTTTTTTGAAGGATGAGTAAAAAGAAAATAACCCAAATTCATGGGAAATATTTGTAGAGACTAATTAATGCATCAGACATAGCGCCATGCAGGAAATAGCGATTGTTTGTGTAAAATGTAAGAGAGCGAATTTATGCTCGAACACAGTGCCTATATTGTGATCATCTAGTGGAGTATTTTTCAAATAAAGGTACCCAAAATAAACAGATCTTAATAATCCCCACAAACAAAAAACAAAGTCTATACCAATAAAGTACAAACTGTGGTCTGAATGAAATTAGGACCATAGAAGCACAAATTAACACTACATGGTCAATCCCTAGCTAATGTGCTACATGTGAGTTTCAAGGTGATGTTAAAGGCTGACTCAGAGATTTCCCGATGAGGGCGCACTTAATTTTCAAACAAATCGGGTTTTTTGCATATACATATTGCTTGTCCATATACTAATCATTGTCTGAAATAACTAGGCTCAAATCGAAGTACTTCATATAGAAAATCACAACTTTGTTATAAAATTCCGGATCCAGAATTTTTGTTATACACGGTATCCTATGGCACTGTTATACTGTGTTTAAATGTTCTCTGCATGAAAACGGAAAATCCGATTCACCTCTAACTTTGGAATTAAGCATTTTAGGTGACTATCTTTAAAGTGACAGATTTTTTTAGGATACAAATTTCTCTTAAATTTCACTGGATCAGTTGTAGACCACCTACCGAGAACGTTTCGAAGGTTTATTGGACAAACAGGTGCAAAAGAAAACTGCAAACCTTGTTTTGAACTTGCCTGCTATCGTAATCGTTCTCCATAGAAAACCATGCTTTGACTTTCTGTCGTGCACGACAGAAATTATATACTAAATCATCATCTTATTACATAAAGACAGCGTATTCGATTTATTCACTTCAGGTGTGATCTATATACATTGGTAAGCATTCCAAATATGTAAAAACTGGGGTTCAAGAAAAATTTGGGGCGCTTCTTCCTGGAAATCTCATGTCTCTTTAATTTTAGGTGACTATTTTTAATTACTACTCAAAATAATTATAACTTAAATGTTTGCTTTTACTCATCTCCTTAGGTCTGCTATTTGTGACTTTACATCTGACTTTTCTGACTTGTTTAACTACACTCCAGTGCATCTGTTCTTGGACATGACTTTATGCACCATAAGTCTTGCAAGGACTGCACCTACATGCAATCTGATAGCGCATCAGGTAGGGAAGTGAGCGCAAAAGAAACAATTTGCAAGAATTGATGAGCCAGATTATAGTGTACACATTGGTAATCCTTTGTGTATTACTCTAGATTCAGAAAATATACATCAATCATTTTTGGGGATTAAAATAACATTATCTATAAATAAATAAACACAATTTAATTCTAATCCTTGACCTAACTCGGAAAAGTCATTAGACCTTTTCAAATGAACATTGGATATGTTCGTAGCAAAATGTACCATACGCAATTGTTCTTATACGCTCGTGTACATTCACAGGCACTTGCTAGTAACATGCTTTGTGCAGATGCAATGTTAAAGAGGTGGATCTGAAACCTGCATGTGATGACCCGTTCATAAACAGGACGCTTAAAGAGACATGAGATTTCCAGAAAGAAGCGCCCCCAATTTTTCTCGAACCCCGGTTTTTTACATATTTGGAATGCTTACCAATGTATTAGATCACACCTGAAGTGAATAAGCCGAATACACCGTCTTTATGTAATAAGATGATGGTTTAGACTTTCTTTCGTGCACGACAGAAAGTCAAAGCATGGTTTTCTATGGGGAACAATTACGATAGCAGGCAAGTTCAAAACAAGGTTTGCGGTTTTCTTTTGCACCTGTTTGTCCAATAAACCTTCGAAACGTTCTCGGTAGGTGGTCTACAACCAATCCAGTGAAATTTGAGAGAAATTTGTATCCTAAAAAAATCTCCTCCTGTCACTTTAATAAACTGTAAATCCATGTGTTCTGGATCTGAACACGTATCTACATGTAAACACTATTTTGTTTCACTTTTGAGACATGTCTAAGCATTTAATATCTGAACATTTAGATGTTCAGATGTTTAGATTCTAAACACATCTCCATAACATGTTTGTGTTTAGACACATTAACATAAATTAACATAAATTTAAAAAAAAATCTGGAAATGTGTAATTTCATTTTTTTTTTCAATTTCTGAGATCAAAGTTTAATGATAAAGGTAAAACTGCATTAAAACACCAAGTTTTAAGTACCAATTTATTTTAGAGAAGGGGTCTTGTACCCCAAAATAGCGTAAGAAAATATGGTCCCCGGAAAATATGGTCCCCGGAGCTTCACCAGATGCTACACTAAAATTTGGCCTTCCAGTCAGTTCAAATTTTGGATTTTCTTGAAATGGGACTACTACTCTGTTACATCACTGAATAAACACTATAGTGTTAAGCTTCAAAATGCCTTTGTGGCACATTTAACAGTGTTTAAAATGTGTTACGGGATTCATGTTAGAAATTCGCATTGCTTTGATTTAGAAATGGGGAAAACGATGCTGAATTTGAATGCTTTTTGGTGATTTATATGAGCAGTGGTCTAAGTAAATACCCACCTTTTGACAAAAAAGTTTGTATTTTTGATTTTGTTGTTTTGTTGAATGCGTCTAGGCACTTAAAAACTGTTACATAATCTAAATACTTTGTTACAGTGTAAGGTCATCATGTTTGGAAAACTTTGATTGAAAGG
The DNA here is from genome assembly GCA_023653785.1 of Ophioderma brevispina. NCBI lineage: Eukaryota > Metazoa > Echinodermata > Ophiuroidea > Amphilepidida > Ophiodermatidae > Ophioderma > Ophioderma brevispina. Next base: position 76,635 of record JAMKCH010058758.1, on the reverse strand, counting down.
TCTATGGGGTTAGTGAATACCGTGTTGTTCCTAATAAACGCCCCTGCTCTAATAAACGCCCCCTACGATTTTTGGATAAAACAATTCAAGAAAATGAGTTAAGCTTACCTAAATCACATGATTTAATGGCCGGGACTGTCGTAATCTGTATCATAATCGCTGTTGTGCACAGTTGTAATAGTTTAATTAGTATGGAACTTTGACCTCGGGACGTGCGAAAACAGCATCCCCCTGCTCGATCGTGTGTGTATTATTGGTAATCAGTAAAAATAGGGTGTGTAAGGTGATTTTTGACTTTCCATTTTTGAAAAATGCACCGCCCCCCGGGGCGTTTATTAGGAACAATACGGTATATCTTAATCAGAAAGAGAAATAGAGCTCACTTTTAGTACCAATAAAAATCTTGGAAGTTGAAAAAATTGCCAAAATCATGGAATTTACTTTTGAAATTCCAAATGTTTCATTACTTTTGTAATTCCAAATGTTTCATTACTTTTGTTGATAGTAAAACAGTATTTTATATAAATTGCATTCTTCAAGACAAATCAACTGGTTAAAGAAGCAAAAAAGTCACCGGGAGTTTGATTTAAAAACCTGAAAAAAAAACCTTGAAAACATCTGAAAATAGAGAATTTCAAAACTAGCTTGAAGTGGAGTCACATAATTTACATGGAAATTTAGCACTTTTTATGCACTGTAAAAGAGGCAATGTAAGTTGACAGATGCAGTAACTATATTGAGAGGGGAGAAAAGTCCAATTTCATTGGCCCTCATAAGAGAAGATTTCAGTAGCTTCCCACAATGCATTGCTTCCAATGGAGGTTTTTGTACGGGTACTGATGTGAATCGTTAGTGATGAAACATAGCTAAATTGACAGTACTGATCACAAACTTTCCTTTTAAAAATGTTTCAACTCTAACGATTCACATGACAACCTGTACAAAAACTGCCAATGGAAGCAATGCATTGTGGGAAGCTACTGGTATCTTCTCTTGGCCCTCATAATGAAATATTAGCATACCTTCTTGTTTACTTCATCAATTAATGAACACAATCCCTGAAATTGGCAAAATAAAACCTGTATTTAAAGGCACTATCAGTGATTGATAAATCAGATAAATGAAAAAATCATCAAAAATCAGATTTTTGCATGTCTGGAACTAGTATTGGTATTCTAACATATCCTGCAAGTGATACGACCAAACGCAGCCTAATAAGGACAAAATCAGTTATTTTAGTCATAATGTCCGAATGGACACTGTCTACAACAACGTATAAGTGATTGGAGATTCATATTTTGAACACTGCCGTTTTCTCCTTTTTCTGTTAATTCTTCAGTTGAAAAAAGTAACTATGAGAATTCTACAGACTTATCCTTCACTTTTAAATTATTCCTGCAAATTTCAAAATATATTCACTCTGTCGGATTAAATCACTGATAGGGTCTGTCTTTAACAGATCAGAAAGTGTAATTTCTTCTGCAGAAATTGATTAAAATATATGATTCACATTTGTTTTTTTATGAAAAAAATCTAATTGAATCCGTTCATGTAGATTCAGATTTTTCAGTCATGAATGTGAGTTCTTCAATACAAGGGGCTTGTCAATTGTAATTGACTCACATGCAATGGTGATTGCCGTGTGTCTGTGAATGCCAAAGATATTGATGGGGGTTTATGCTCAGCAGGACTGCGTAGCTTCACTGATAAGATTTTCCAGCTTCAATTGCAGTAGTAAAAGAGTGGAGTGTAGGTAAGCCACAAATATCCGGCTATTAAGAATTGTACATTGAAATGTCCAAAACCCCTACATATCAAGAATTAATTAGAAGTTTGGATTTCCCTAAATTTTCACAACCAAATCAAGACCTGTATTAAAAATGCACCATTAGTTTGGGTGTTTTCTGAAGAAGTGATTTTCCTGTCCCCTTTATCACCACAGAATGGGACAGTTATTTATTGTTAGGTGTATATCCTGTGTGAAATGCATCCAGCTAAAAGGCGGTTTCATTACAAAGATTGAGCAAAGGTCTTGAATAGAGTATATGATTCATAGTGCAGAAAGCAGCAGGGGGGGGATATAGTGTCTTGAATCCGACGGAATGAAGAACGATTAGGGCATTAAACTATACGAACTCAAATCGTTAATCAAATTTGTAGGCATTTCTCTAATTAAAGTAGTTTTTTTTTTGTGCGATGTGATTGTTCTTGGTAATCTAACTGAATATTGATTCATGTGATACTCAACCTTGGCCCATAGTAGCAACCAACTACTGGATCTATTGGAAAGGCGACATGCCTTTGGAGGAGGTAATACAGCATGACAATTAGAGATCCAATAAATTTAAATCATACTGATCACCGGGAAAATTAGAAAACAGGGAATGCATGGTTCGGGAACCTTTAATGTGACTATTGGTTGGAATGTTGTCAAATTGTTTTTGGCTTGGAGACAATTATCTTAAGGAGAGATTTACACTATAGCAGAGATTGGCACTATAGCAGAGAGTTAATAACCAAGTAATAGTAGCAGAGATTTACCAATGCCATACACGATGCCAGAGATTTGACACTATAACAGATTACACCATAAACAAATCAATCAGTAATAATATTGGCAATAGTTAAAGGATTTGTGTGTATTTCTTACCACTGGTTATCAAGTACTCAGCAAATTAAAAAAAAATGAAGAGAAAGAAGAGGAAGGAAAAGAAAGAGGGATGGAAAGAGGAAGGGAGAGAAGAGACGGTAGGGCAGGTGGAGAGAGAGGAGGGAAAGAGAAAGTAGATAAATGGAGAAAGAAAGGTAGGAGAGATGGTTGAAATGGTTATTCGATTAATATGTAACTTGCAGAAATAATAAGATTTATAGAGAAAAATGGAATTAGGAAAAGTTAACCAATAAAAAACAAACAAATTTGTATTTATTTAGTCTTACCAATGTATTAAATCACACCTAAGGCTGGCTATATATCTATAGGTAATATCATCCCAGCCTGAAGTGAATAAGCCAAAAATGGCCTTTTTTGTATAAAAGATGATTTTTAGTATTTTATCTTGTGCATGACACGTAAACACATACAATCATGTAAACATATAGACCTATACCTTTTTTGTTTTGTCCCATAGCCAGCATACCACAACACACCTTTGAAATGTTCTTGACTGATGTTCTTATCACAATCCCCATAAAGCCAGCTACAACTTTGAGAATTTTATCCTCAGAAAAGTATCTAATCATGTTCTTTTTCTTCTGCAGGCAGAAGATTATTCCTGAATTGACCAAAACCCTCAGGCATGGTATCATTCTTATGGGTGTTTTTATACAGCCCATCCATGTTAACCACTTCTAAGCGGTTACTGTACTGCCTTGTTGACTTCAAGAGTATTATCATGCATGCCATGGTCAGTGATTTAAGTTCCCTACTGCACCACTAGTGAGAGTGACATTTCCTGCTTGCACTAAATGAGACTAGTCCTACCCTAAAGGTAGCTACTGTGTACAGTTTTCTGATTGGTTGGTCAGATGCAAAATTTTGTCTGACAAATTAAATTAACACTGTAGATGAACTTATATAGCCAATTTATATCCAAAATACTTCCACGTATATATATACCATTGTTGGTACAGAATTAACATTGTTTGTATGTATATTTTAACACTGATTGCTAGCATGGAACTATTTCATTCAGCAGACTAATATTTCATGTGTGGTAAACAGGCACAACTCTTGTACAGCAATGTATGACAGGGATTACTACACAATAGTGATTTTGGCCTTTGCCCTAGATAAGACACGTCCCTTTAAAAGGGAAGTTTGGTAAACTGAAGCTTGGCTGATATGCAATGTTGATTTCACTTCAAAATAATACCAGATGTATCAGAAAAAGTAACAGAACTGAAGTATTTGTTTCATCAATAAGGGTTGATCATATGATTGATGTCTTGCATAGTATTATTACAATATAGTGATACAAAACTCAATTTGTTTCATTCCAATTGTGCACTAAACTGCAGAAGATTGTCCTTTTAAGGGACTCGTCTTGTTTTAAATTTTACTTTGATTCATTGAAGATTATGGTTATCAATTATTTTTGCTTTGGTTTAAAGGTGAAAGCTTGTAACATCTCTAATATTCAGCAGTTCCAGTGCACTTTATGGTATTTATGCACATTGCACCAGGGACTTACGTATGTGGTTTGGGCCAGGCTCAGTTACTATCCCTTACATTTACCTTGTGTCAAAATTATTTTTAAAGAATATGGTAACGGAATTGCATTTTTTCATTCTTTCGATTTGAAATTTCTTTTGGTGTATTTTTAAACTATTTTCCAGCTAATTTGTCCTGGGGAATAGAGGAATTGTGTCAAAATTGATGTGAAAATATGGATACGCAAATAGAACAAATTTAAATTTGAAAATTGATGTTAGTTCTCTGTGGGTGTTTCAAATTTGAAATATAATGATTTTAGAGTTTTTAATAATTTTTTTGCCATTTTTGTTGTTGTTCATTATGATGCTTTCATTAATAAATGTTGAAATGTATTGCCTAGACTTGTAAACTTAACACCCATCTTTGTAGCACTAAATTTGGTTGTGCATTTTATTATGAGAAATGGAGTGGGCACTTATACTTAATGTATTAAATTCAATTGATATGGGGACACTTGTGGAAATTCATCTCTTTAAAAAGTTCATCATTCATTATCCAGTAGGCAAAGGGCCAATTTTCTTAGCACACTGCTATATGGATCCTTAACTTGCCCCAGAAATGAGAACTACTATTTAGCCACAGATGGTTGTATTTTACCTTAGCTGTTGTACTGTCTCCATAGAGAGGAGTTGAATGAATAGGGGAAAAATGTAAAATTGGTCAGATTGAACTTGCCATTATTAAGAATGTAGCTCTTAGCTGGCCATTATCAAAAGCTATTTTATGGATGAAGGTTAGTGGAGTAGTTAGTGTACCGGAAAGAGCAAGAGAGAAGATTGCAAATATGCCTATATGGCATCAATGAACTGATTTCATGATTCAAATATGTGAACTTTTTTCTCATTTTTTAGAACTATTACATGGGTTTCCAAATAAAGCCTAGCTAAATCTTCATTCCTTAAGAAATCCCTATACCTGGACCAGAAAAACATGTTGATTGCTCTGTCATTTTAATTGAAAATGGTTCCAGATAAGCATCATTTTGGGCATTTTAAGCAGGTTTTTCTATCCACTTGACAAAACTTATGGAGATGCTTGTGAAGCCTAATATCACATACTTTTTATGATTTTCAAATTAGCATGTCAGATGTAGTTTGTAGTAAGAAGTAAAAAGCAATGACATTTTAAGCCTAGCCCCTATGTTTTTGGTCTCCCACCAAAAATTGGCCCCCGCCAACTTTTGTTGCGTGAAGGGGACTATAGGAAAGCTCATCGTCTGTGTGTGGTGTGTCCCACGCGATCTCTTTGGATCTAAGAAAGTGTTGGTGTCCATCTTAGCAACATAGATGTATCTCAAGTAGGCGGTTGGATGGGATCTGAAATAGGTTATGTGTCATGGGTCAAAGGTCAATATTGTCTCTAAAATAGGGTTAGTAAAATTGCTGCAAACCTTGTCAACACGATATCTTTGACCTAAAGAAAGTATGGGTGTTCATCCATCGCACCAATAGATGTGTCAGTCGGCTGCAGTTGTGTTAGGAGAAGGGTCATGTGGCTTGGGTCAAAGCTCAAATGCAGTCAAAATGGGTTAAATTAAATTGCTTTTAGTTGGTAGTACAGTATAGGGCTATGTGCTTTCCCTGTTATATTGGTATGTGTGCAGAAAATCACAGACTTCACAGGGGCACAAGATTCCCCCACATCCTGGGAGGCAGCTTCCCCCTGCTACTCTGGTTGGGTCACTGCAATGGGGGTTTTGTGCCTCATTTGTAGAACCAATAGAAGTTTATTTGCTTAGAATATAACAACTATGAAAGGGTGGGTGTATGTAGTGCCACAGCAAGTTTGGATTTAGTTTATTATTTGAAAAAATAGTTCCTGTTCTTTTGGAATAGGGGAAGTAGCAGAAGAAAAGGGAAAAAATCAATGAGTTAGTTGGACAAAAGGTGTGACTGTTAATCAAATGGAACGGGTATTCATGGCAATGCCCCATGAAAGGAATTGGGGCCAATCACTGTGAACTACACTAGCCCATCCACCAAGGGCACAGTCGTAAGTGTACTTGTAGTTGTTTAATATGACTGCCTTCTATGGGTTGTTCTCTGGTAAAAAAATCATAAATCATCCTAAAATTGTGGTTTGTATTTTTCAAAATACAAAGTATGGTTTAAAGACACTATCACTGATCCACCCAAAAACAGTGAAAATATTTGAGGGATTTGCCGGAAATTGACTTTAAAAGTGAAGGATATGTCAGTAGATTCTCATTAGTTATTTTTTCAACTGACAAAGGTACAGAAAGCGGAAGAAAAAAAGCAGTGTTCAGAGTATGAATCGCCATTAAATATGTGTTGTAGTAAGTGCCAGTATTGGACAGTTATGACTAAGATATTTGATTTTGTCAAATTAGGTTGCATTTGGTTCTATCATTTACAGGGTATGTTGGATATCTATACTTGTTACAAGAAGACAAAAATCTGATTTTTAAGACTTTTTTGATTTTTGATTTGCAAATCACTGATAGTGCCATTAACTGAGCATGAAGATGGGACTCTTGGGGTCATGGTGAATGCCTGATGCAGTGCATGATAATGCCATGCATGTAGCATAGGAGACTAGGGAGGGTGGACAAAGCAGTTTGACCACTTGGAGAAGTAACTGGGTGAGAGAAAAAAATGAGCCCATCCCTTTTTTGTAATGCGGGGGCTATCATTTTTAAAAGTACGATTATATTGCTGACAATGCTTCTCATGACCACCATGGGAAGATAACATACAAAGGATGTGGCCACACTACATTTTTGTTGCTATATTATAAATCATTTTTTTTTTCTAAATTTTTCCCTGTGAAGTCTTCTTGCTAAAGGGGTTGTTGGTTTGTGATTTTATGAGGGAACCTCAACTAATTTGGTGACCGATATTAATTTACCCAGTACTCTATGAGGCTTAAAAATAATGTTTAGCTCCTGCAGTCAAAACGGCATAGTGTGTAAAACTGCAAAGTTTGGCCCGCCGAAATCAAATGGCTGCGGAGGGGTGCCTACGGGGTGGACTTTGCCCCCCGCAAAGTTTTGTGAGTTTTAGTCAAAATCACAGAGTATTGGCGCTATTTGGGTGCGCGTGCATTTTTACACTTTTTGAGCATATATAGAAGCTTAATCTTTTCGGGTTAGAGTTCCACAAAAGCCGTAAGTTTTTATTGCCAGAATATCAATATGCGCATGGGGGGGCTCATGGACAAGGGTCCATGGGTTAAATAAAGTCCTCCATAGCCATTAGTCTCGTATTCCATTTCGACAATCCAAACACACTGTCGGCAGTTCGCCAAGGTTTTAAAAACTTACAGCGCACGTGTGGGTACTATTTCTAGGCGGCAGACTGCAGCTGTATTTTGCTAGTTCGACTTGTCGCCGCTAAGGTCGTCCCCGCAGGGGGGAGGCTGGTGACGACTATCCGGTTCGACTAGCGAAGTCAAAAACTATATGGGTCACAATTAAGCTTAAGTTTTGTGTATGATACATCAAAAACGTGCACGTAATTCAGGGTACTGGGACATAGAACCTAATTGTACACAATCCAACACAAAAATGCCTTTATTTTTGGCTTGTCTAATCGCAAACGAGCAAACAAGTCGTAAGTTTAAACATGACACATCTCTAAATTTTCGTCAATGTCATGGATTCTATTCACTTACTCAAGGAAATTAGTTTCAATTCCATGACAAATAACTGCAGTAAAGACGATGTTTTGTGATGGCCTATTGGCCGACACTCGAAGGGTATTTTGAGGGGGGGGCGCCATTGTCAATACACGGTTCTGCGCCTTACCAACGTGGAGAACCAAACCAAACGGGCAACCCCGGAAGTCCGCAAGCAGAAGTTGAATCTTGATGGGCCTTTTATACACCCACACTGTGTTGCACTGCCCGCTAACGATGGCGGCCGGCCGCCTCTGTGGTTCTTTAAACACCGCAACTCAGCCAAGCCAATCAAAATAGACTCTACAGCATACAGACCAAACCATACACAAAATTCAGCGGGCTGTGATGTGGGTCATGGGAGTTGTTCTTCGGGGGGATGCTGCAACAGTTTTGGAAATAAGAAAATATTGCCGTATAAAACATATAACAAATTGGGTTGGATTTCAATGGGTTGGTGATACTGTTAAACCGATGTGGCTACGTCGGGTAAATAGAATTTCTTTGGCCCCACCACCTAACAAGCCCGCATGCTTTGAGACCCCGGTAGAAACAGCGGGCTTGATCAGATTAAGTTTTTTGTCGCGGGCCGTGTGGAAACAAATTCTGGTCTGTGTTTAGAATGGGATCCACCCCGGTCACAGTTCACGGTGGTGGGTGCCTCGCCGTGGTGTTAGTCTACGACTTCGGGGGAAGTCCCCGAATCTTCTCGCTACCGGACTTTCTACTGCTCACATAAATAGAAATCACTAAAACCATTTTTTTTAATTATCTGCGATTGAAGTGCTACATAGCCAGGTCTTCTTCCCTGTTCACGTTCAATTGAATCTGAAATTGTTGAACATCAGACACAATAAGACATCAGTTCTAGTGGGGTGTTTTTAAATCGTCAAATGGATTGTATAATTACCATGTCCAGGAAAAAATACCACATCCGACTGTTTAGGCATCGCGGCTCATAGAGTATAGGCTTTCGATTTCAAAAGTGACACTGATATAATGTATTAATTTAGAGCAAAACATGCATTTACATTTACTCAGGAGGAGTAGTACTTAAGGTAATGTTAGTAACAAACAAGCTTGAATACTATTTCTTGACAGTTGTAGAGCATTTATTAGATCAAACTTTTTAATGCTTTTGAAGTTTCATTAAAATGGAAAAACCCGTTCCATTTTCTACTCGCTGACGATAGCGTCAACACATAATAAGACATCCCTTACCGCGGCGTTCATGCTTGATCACTGCTTCGGAACGTCAACAAAAGGATAATTACAAGTAGGATTTCCAAATAGCATTTACAATTTGTGTTATTATAGCTTATAAAATGGTTAAATTTACAGTAAGTTATAGTGATGAGCCTGGGATTTCCCGAGAGTAGTCTAAGTTTCCCGGGAATGAGATTACCAAATGTACCCACTTTTCCCGGCTGTGCAAAACGGATTGAAATAGTGATGTGAAACTTTACAAATGGGGAGGGACGTAGAAGATTCAATCAAGAAGAGAATGTTTTAAAATTTAATTGGGTATCCCTTTATTAGCTAATTATTTTGAGCTGTAGTTTTATTTTAATCAAGAAAGCCTGGTTATGACATAGTCAATAAAAAACATTGTGCTGTTTCAGTCTTTAAACCCGCCACTTTCCATTTAGTTTTTATGGTATGTGAAGAGTGTTTAAACAATTGCACTGTGATTGAAGGCTATTTGAGCATGATGCCACTGCCATTGGGACAGGGACATTGATAACCTTTGAATTATAAGAATGGATAGGTAATAGCTGTAAATTTAGCTTGATTGCCATTTACATGTAGGTAATGCATAGAAATGACAAATTACGCTAAAATGTGATTTACAGTTCTAATTTGTCTTTGTGCACATATAGAATTCTGTTGTCTACAGGTATCAGTTATGAAGAAAGGCGTACAAATCACTGCAAATGCTTGTGGTTTTGAATGGCTCCTTGAAAGAGTTTTTTTTTTTTTTTTGGGGGGGGGTATTTCTGGGAAATGTACTTGGAATGTGCGAACCTACAAGATCCAGCCATTGTATTGGGGTATTCCATATGATTACCTACCACCAAACCCCTATGGAAGACCTAAGCAAAATTGAGTTATAGACCCCGTAAATTTTGAATAATTTGGCTAGCTGCAGTCAGGTGATGATCATGCACGGGTATCACATGCACTGCATATAACAAGCATGCATTGATCATGACCTATATTCTAATGGCTTATTACAAATTAATTCAATACCCCCATATGGGAGACTATTATACTCAATTCCAGCTGTGCCTTCCATAGGGGTGTATTGCATTAATCTGGAACAGCCTGCGTCTTCACATGTGTGCAGGTAGGCAGCCCAAGATGCAAGGTAATTTCTAAGTGAGAAATAAATTTCACGAGTAAGGATTTAAAGGAGTTAATAGAAATTCCTAAATAGAAATTTGTGATGACCAGAAAATTGTGATGACCAGAAAATTTTGAACTTGTTTGACTGAATTCCTATTTCTTTGATATGGAAGAGTAAAGACCCGCATAGGTTTCCCCTTAACAGCAGGAGAGGAATATGGGCAATTTGTGCGGTACCTCGGCACTATTGCATACTACAAATTGTTGATGCACGCAATAGGTTTAAATGCAAATTTTGCCACATGAAGTCATTGTTAAATGCCATGTGTCTTGAATCCAACAGTATGGCTAAACTCTCAAATTGTCACGGGCCATGTACTATTAATTACTAGCCTCGCTAAGGAGTCATGATTGTAAAACAGGATGGCATCTATGAAGCTAAACGATTTGTGTTTAATTCATAAGGTCACGTATGATGATACATATTTCATGAAACTTCCTCGTACTGCAAATGTCACATGTTTAACATGGTGGGAAGGACCATGCTGCATACAGACACTTTTCCTTGTCTGTATGGGCCAATAGGTGAGGGGGTGGGTTCGCATAATTTGATTTGGCGTAGGGAGGTGCGGGGGGGTGACTCTGAGAATCGGTAAGACAAACTCTGATCTATACCAGTTTTTGCCCAAAATGGCACCATAGAAATGCCGATTTTGGGTACAATTTTAATGCCAACTTAAAGATTTTGAAATGTACTTTTTCTGTGTATTAATTACAAATAGTCAGCTAGAACTAAAGATAGTCAGCTAAATGACGAAATTCAAATTGAGATGAATCAGATTGTTTCGTTTTGACATTTATGTATAGTATTAAAACACCATATGTGATACATAACAAGAAATTCCAGATCTGGAATTTTTTATCAATTGTGATTTTCTACAGAAGGACCTTCGACTTGAACTTAGCGATTTCACATAGTGATTAGTAAAGTGGACAAAAATTATGTATATGCAAAAAATGTGATTTGTTAGAAAATTGAGGGCTCATCCCGGGAAATCTCTGAATTATCCTTTAACACAATTGCCGTGCTTTGGCAAACTTAGAAATGATTGGCTTCAGATTGAGACAATTTGCCTAATTTTCTGTAAAATTTTAGAAATAATGAAAAGTTACCTTATTTCCATACCAACATTTTTATGAAAAGGGGTCATTCTAATACCAGAAGGTGAAAATAAGCCCAGTTGTCCGTATCATGTCACCATGGTTATTTGCATTGAGACCCCTCAGGATGATGTAGGCTTTTGGCTGATCTGTTGTTTACTAAGTTTGATCTGTGCCTGAGTTTCACCCAAGAAAAAAAAGCCAATTACGCCTCATTCCTAAAAAGGTGTTAAGGGGATACTAATGGCTGTGCCTCTTAAAGGTTAGATAACAACATACTTTGATGGCAGTCTCTCTGCGTCAAAAGCTTGTTGACTGCGAGAGGAAATTAAAAATTGCCAAACTCGATTGAGACACTCGTCATCGTGACGAAATGACAGTGATCTGTTTAAACAAAGAGAGGTGTTAAAATTCGTACCCGTGAAACTTCTCGTGGAGTTAAATGATGACGTGATGAAAGCTTAGCAATTTGGTTTAGTGTATGGAAACACCAAGATTTGAAGAAATCGCATTTTGACGATAACTTTTGTCCGAAATGTCCCTTTCGCTGGCGTGAATCCAGCTGTCCCCCAAGGCTCTATGTCAATTTTACACAGTATGTTGATGACCGCTTGGGTAAGTTCAAAATTCAAATTGTATTAGATGCCCCGTTAAAAAACAACACTGAATGCTAGCCTTTGGTGAACTGTTTTCTTCATGTCTGCGGTCAATGCATGGGTTAGCCTTGCAAACCTGATAGGGAGAGAAAATGCCACTTACATTTGCTACATATGTGGTCATCCATGCAGAGAAGAACAACGTCTTGTATATCTTTAAAACGAAGCCTTTAAATAGAATTTAGACAAATAAACCAGGGAAAAGATGGTCGATGGGGGATGAATGTTAAGGGTAAGATCAGAATATCAAATTCACTTTGTGTAGTGTCATAGGTTATGATTACAATATACAATGTAGAATATGATACAGTTAATAAAGGATATGATACAATATTGGTATGCAAAGGTCATTAGCAGCATATGCAAACAATTTCAAATGTAGGTATTCCCATGTAGGTGATCCCATGCAAATTGTCTCTTTTATTTTAGAACAAATTTAAGCAGTGGCAACACAATTTTGACAACTGATATAAGTAGGAATATGCAATAGCTATTATCTCTGCAAAAATCAGAAAAATCCATTGCGGGAATCTTGGCATATAGGCCTACAAAGGCTATAATTTGTATGTTATAGCGCTGTCTATGTGCCCTTTTCCACAGAAAAAGATGTGTAAAACTAGATTTTTGAGAAAAAAACATTTGCCCGCAATGAAATTTGTCAAATTTGCACAGGATGTATTTAGTTGACTATATAATCCAAATCATTTGTTAAAACTGTGTGGCCATTGATATTTTTTGTTTTATTCTGGTTTTGTCACAATAAATGAGGCCTTCAAACAGCTGTGAGGATATGATACAATATTTGGCATGTTACAGTCATCATAGCATTGTGCACAAAATTCCACAGTAAAAGACAAGTAGCTATTAAAAATATTCAAAGAGATTTACAGGCCATATGGACTCCTCATAAGTAATGGGTGTAAATGAATTTGATTCCAAATTAATTGAAGTATAATTTAAATTTCAAAGAATATTTAATTGACACTTTGCAGCAGAACATACTGACATGCTGAAAGGGGTCTGACCTATAACCTTTGTGTATCCTGTTCATGCAATTATAGTTTCTGCAAATTTTGATACATTTCAAAACAATTGTAATGCATACATTTTTGGCATCAAAAATTAAGTAGTATATAAGTGCAATTATAAAATGCTGAATAAAACCATTACCGCAAAACCGCTAAACTCATACTGTGAATGTCGTGTGCATCACAATGGTGGACAATATACGTGGGTGGGATGCCACATGTAACATCCTCCTTGCAAGTAATCGCTTCGATGTGAAAAGGGTCAGTGCGTTCTGCAAAGAGTCAATAGTCACCGTGTGTAGGAATAAAAAGGGCAGTGGCAAACAGACAGACAAAAAAGATACATAGAAGGACTGTAGTCATGAAAAAAACAAAATTTTATCTTGCACACTCTGCCCCAACAGAAGAATGCAGCACCTACATTTTTGACAGTTTTGAGTTTGATACATAAAATTGATATTAGGGGTGGATGGCTTTCAATGAAACAAAATAGTTCTTTCAATAAAAGCTTTAGAATTGGATTTTTCATTCCTCATGGAAGAACAAAGTATCCATATCAACTGCCTGGTAATATCAAGTATGCGATTTAAAATGTAGTGACAAAATTGAGGTTAAAGGCCAAGTCAGATATTTTGAAATAAAATTTTTCTGTGCATGCATTGATTAAAAATAGTCAACTGAAACTAAAGTTAGTCACCCAAAATGCTAAATTCTTAAGTTTGAGATGAATTGAATTTTTTGTTTTGATGTAGTAAACATTTAATGTCGTAGTAAATTTGTGATTTTCTATATGAAGAACATGAAAGATGTGAAGGACATCAATTTGAGCTTAGCTATTTTGCACTTTGGACAAGCATTATGTATATGCTAAAAACACATTTTTTTTAGAAAATTGAGGGTGCCATCCTCAGAAAATCTGAGTCGGCCTTTAAATTGCCAGTACATCACTGCATTTATTTTGCTACATACCTGTATGTGGTACTTTTCTGATGTAGTTCATTGAAGCCTTCTCAATTGATAACATGGTATATTGACTGGAAAAAAAAATCACCAAGAAAGTTCCCAGGTGGAACTGACACAATTTAAATTAAATTGGCTGTATCTCTTAATGTGCAGCTAATGAGATGAAGAGAAAGCATTTGAAGGTAACTGTACTTTCGTTTTAACAAATTGAAACACGTGTATTTTGATATTTTGTTAAAAATTATATATTTTTTTACATGCCATGATGTACAATATTAAATTCCTAATATGGCACTTTTGCCCTTTCCTGACATGTCTCTTATACTTTCATTGTCCATTGTCTCACACACCCTCACACACACCCTCACACACACACACACCCTCACACACACACACACATATGCACGCACACATGCGCATGCACGCACATGCACGCACACATTCATGCACACACACGCACATGCACGCATACACATGCACATACACGCACGCACACACACATGTGCACATGCATGCACATGCACACGTGTACATGCATGCATGTATGCACACATACACATGCATGCTCACACGCACATACATGTGCACACACGTACATGCACACACACAGGTCACATAATCACATTCTTGGGCATAAGAGTTTTGTGCTATAGATAGTGTTTAAATTTTACCAATTTGTCTCACCCTACTGATGTCTCATTTATAAATGCATGGAACGTGACTCGCCATGCTTTCTCTGCATCGCCTCGATTGACATGTCTTGAAAGGGTCCGAGCGCTGTCGCTCACTCGCTCTCACTTTGTTATTAATATTTCACGATGATACCTTTATAATCCTAGTTTTAATTGTAAATTAAGGGGAGCTCACTGGGGAGATGGAGTTCATTTTCATATCCCGTCCATGAATGAACATAAGCGTCGCTCGAGATTCGGGCAATTCGAGCACTGCTTGCTTGCTGGTGTGCCGCAGTGACAATCCTCAAACTATTGTGCAGAGGTTATAAATATTTATTCCATCTTGTTTACCCTGCTGGGTGTGAAAACAAAACATTCAATGATTTATGGAAGGACTGGTGCTGCTCGTGTGGTGAATCATCATGTCAAATAGGCTTATTAAAGTTAATTACAGTACTTGTTATGAACTTTGTAGTGGAATGGGGACACATATACTCCCGGGCCTGAAGTTAAAATGTTTGCAGCCAATGGCAGAAATTTAGAATCGGGTACTTTTTTTTCAAATCCATTCCTCTGCCCATGGTTAGGAATTACTCTTTGTAACTTTGATCACAGTTTTTTTTCCTGAATGTTGTACCTGTACAGTATAATAATTGACTTACCAATGAAAATAGTGATTGAATAAGCCCTTTCGCAATTTCAGATTCAAGATGCATTGTGGGTAATATCCGACGATCTTTTGGAGATAAACAAAACGCGGCTACTGTACAATTTCAATGTGGTGAACTTTGCCGTTCAAAAAAAAAAAAAAAAAAAAATCCCATAGGATACTGTGTATAACAAAAATTTCGGATCCGGAATTTTATAACAAAGTTGTGATTTTCTATATGAAGAACATGAAAGATGTGAAGGACATCAATTTGAGCTTAGCTATTTTGCACTTTGGACAAGCATTATGTATATGCTAAAAACACATTTTTTTTAGAAAATTGAGGGTGCCATCCTCAGAAAATCTGAGTCGGCCTTTAAAATGTTTGCAGCCAATGGCAGAAATTTAGAATCGGGTACTTTTTTTTCAAATCCATTCCTCTGCCCATGGTTAGGAATTACTCTTTGTAACTTTGATCACAGTTTTTTTTTCCTGAATGTTGTACCTGTACAGTATAATAATTGACTTACCAATGAAAATAGTGATTGAATAAGCCCTTTCGCAATTTCAGATTCAAGATGCATTGTGGGTAATATCCGACGATCTTTTGGAGATAAACAAAACGCGGCTACTGTACAATTTCAATGTGGTGAACTTTGCCGTTCACCATAGGCTGTAGTCACCTTGCAGAAACCTGTCAGTTGAATGGAAGGTGCCTCCAGAAGTCAACATAGGCTGTAGTCACCTTGCAGGAACCTGTCAGTTGAATGGAAGGTGCCTCCAGAAGTCACCCTTTTAGTCAAATTCAGTGGACATAACGGTGACTTTAATAGGCGGGAGTTAACGTATAATATAGGACAGTGGACTGAAAGGTGACTCCAGAGGTTACCATAGGCTGGAGCTGATGAGTTCGCCTTTAGTCACCCTCCAGTGACTGAAGGTGATGCCTACTTTTACTATAGGTTGGAGGCACCTCCAAGGATTGAAGGTGACTTGATAGTAACACATGGGCTGGGTACTTCAAAGGCCTCCCTCCATGTGTCTGGGATAGCCATGTTATACAAAAGACCACGAGACAAAATACACTAATGTAGTCACCTAGGGACCATAGTTTTAAGCCAGAGACTCGAATAGAGTCAGTATATAATTGTTGGTTAATTACTTCATTAATAAATTTCCAGTAAAAATGAATAATTTTAGATTTTCATTCAATAAATTTCACGTCAAACAAGGGCTCTCTGTGAATGAATGTGGTAGTAAGCATGCAACCATCTACGACAAATGCAGATGCGCTACGCGATCGCAGCAAGTTATGCGAATTACGCGCCGTAAATAGTACCTCTGAGCCCATAATAGCACTTTTGAAAAATGAAACTATTTAGCGGTGGGCGTGCCTTGGGGGACTATTTATGGATGGCGACGTTTCTCGCCGCATAGTTGAACTATTGTTAATCACGTGATAGAGGTTCAACCAATAAACAATCTTAAATTATTAAGGAAGGTATTAAATCTCTATTATAGTTCCTCAGTATGAAGTTTGCTCTAGCTGTAGAGGTAGTAGTCACCTCATAGTTACACGGGAATGCCCAACAGATACCTCCTTCATGATCCGTATTAACACTTCATTGAAAGAAAGACCCAACTCCATACCATCTTACATTGACAATAAGTACAGCTACCATGTGTTGATAATAAGAATACTTCTTTTGCGTCAATGGAGCAGAGTGCAGTTGAAACTTTAAACAAGAAATTTGAGCTAAGTTTCCAAATGTTTCTCTCTGTATTCTAATAAGTTTGAGGAAGAAAGTGCATGCATACATAAAGCAGGAACTGACTAAAAAATTGATAGGAATGACAAAATTAAACTACCCATGTATGAATGGAAGATTTATGCCTTCAGAATAAGACAAGGCAGGAAGAAATAATATTGTTTGTTGTCTTTGTGCAGGTCAATAAAGAACTTTGAACACAGAGGAGGCTAGAATTGTGGGGCCAAATTACCCACTACATAACACACAGTGGGGAACTAAACAATATGCCTGATTCAAAAAGATGTTAACAATCATTTAACTGAACAATCATTTATCTTTGAAATAGTGAGATACATAAGTGAGAATTCTGTAAAATTATGACAAGCGTTATTTTCTTACAAGTATATAGATTTTTTAGGTGTTAGTGTAGAAATTATATATATTTTTTTTTATATGAAAAACTTGATGCTTTTACCGAGTTAAAAAATTATCCCCTCTCTACCTCACTATTTTAGAGATAAACATTCGTATAATTTAGTTAAACACCTTTTGGAATACAGGCATAGATTGATTGCTACCAGACAGTTAATTTTCCTCTCATTTCTTGCAGCCGGAGAGCCAGATGGAGGAATGGCGGTGTGGTTGGCTTCGATATGGTATTCCTGGTAGTGGGATTTCTAAAATTCCCTCTCTCACTGTGGTCTGCCAGTAAGGTAGTCATGTTAAGGGTTCGGGTGGGTCATGAAGTATGACTTTGGTACTAAATTTGGGACGCCCACCATTGTTTTTTTTTTTTCGTTTGTTTCTTGTATACGGATATTTGCTTTTATTTAACAGGTTTGAAAAATCCTATTTGTTAAGGGGGAATTTCACATTTTTTTTCTATTAAGGACATGCCATTTAGGTGTTATATAGCCTCATTTTGTGATAAAAATTACCATTTTATTCTCAATTATTTGAGAATAAGATTTCTCATGGGCAGATTACTTGTATATGGAATTCCCTTGAGATCAGACAGATGTTATTACGTTAAAAATTGTGCAAGAGAGGAAATGAAGTTCCCCCAAAAGGCTAATTTAGAAACGAGTCAACTTGTTTGCTCACTGGAAAACAATGAAGCCTGTATGGCTTGCAGTGGCTAGATGACATCTTAAACCAGAAACTGAGATGGCTTCAACTGAAAAAAAAAAGTCATTTAAGTACAATGAAAATTTGCTTTGAGTCAAAACAGATTGCACATTAGGTAATTCCCATTATGTTACTTTATGTAAGGTGGTGCAATACAGATGATGTTCATTTATGTGAGACCCCATTTGTCAGCTAGTGCAGTTATGTTGATGCATGGTGATGTTGTATATGATTATATTAGAGATAGGGGAAGCCCAGAATTTTCGGAACTAGAGATAGGCTAGATGCCATGTGTTGCGTTTGGCAGGTGAAGGGGGCCAGCTGTATTTTTGTAGATGTGTGGCGCATGCAACCCGGGCGCATGGGTGGGGGCATGTGTGTATAGACATGCGCCACTAAATGACATATCTCATCCAATAAGAAAATTTCAAATAACTTCCCCGGGACCTTGGGTTGTTTGTTGAAGCATGCTGAGGGATTTCAATGTACTGGTAGGTAAGTTCAGGCCTATGTCTTGAACTGTTTGATGTGACATAATGTTGTGTTATGCTCCTCGCTTGGAGAATGACTGTTGTTGATGAAGGATTCTGGTGGTGAGAGGATGCATACCTACGGGGAATGCATCCTCTACTACTGATTTTGCGGATGTTTTTCATCATTCATTATCATAATAATATTGCTTAGTGATCGCCAGCTGTCACCATCCTTGGGTCGGTATTTTCACACACTTTTCGTCTTGACGAGTGTATTCATTTGATCGGTACGAACCGGACCTATACACGTATTTTTCAGAAAAAAAAAATGAATAAAAATCTAATTAGTACTTGGAATACCATTAGTGCATAAAATAATTAATTATAGGAAGATGAAAGCGGAAGGAAAAAAAATATAGTACGCCCCGGATGGGATTCGAACTGGATTTCAGGATCAAGAGACGAGAGGCCAACCGCACTGAAGCTAATCGGGATTTTGTTTGATAGTGTTGAAAATATACATAAGCCTGGGTAAACCTTACCTATTTAAACACGCAAAATTCTAAATTTACCGTTTGATGCGAATAATGTATTTCGATTTAAATCTAAACATTACTCCAAAATCGGTCACAATTGGTATCAATTTGAAGAGAAAAAGATTGTTTGTATGACGTTCCCGAGCATCCGAATGCTTCTGAAGACGGCTTATCAGCCGTCAGTGATCATTGTCCTTCCCTCCGATGCACATCCTTCCCCCCCCCCTCTGATGCTATCGTGACTTCACGGGTCATTTAAATAAAATCATAAAATTCACTGTTTGGCTCAGATGTTTGCTGTTTCGTATGTTTTTCAGCGTCTCCAACCTGTTGAAACCATTCGAAGGCGTTCCATGGATACAATGTAAAACTGTTGGACTAATCAGAGATATTGGGGCGTTTACGGTGATACCTGCGTATTTCACTAAGAAAAGCATGTTGAGAGAGTTCCGCCAAAGCCCTAGCGTGAGCTACGCCACCTACGTGGTTCCAGGGAAATTGCGTTCTAGCTGTGAGTTGCTCACTGGAGAGACTTTTTCCAGCAGTAGTAACCAGGAGCTATACAGTATAGTTGTAGCTAGTTTTGATCTGCAATGAGTGGCAGACTGTACAGTACATAGTGCCAGGATTTATTATATTTTAAATTCCATGTGAGCGAAGTGCTATAATTATTCTACTGTCGTCTTTGAAGCCAAAAGTACTGGGAATCAAGATAGGATTCCAAATTGTGGACAGATAGAACATTGTGCGCTTATATCTTGGACTGATATATTGTGGAATATTAGTGTCGTCGAGGGACTTATTCAACCTTGTCGTCTTGAACTGCTGGACAAAAGTATCTTCAGGACTGAGAAGATTCCAATGGAATATTTCACGTGATTATATTTGATGCGTCATTTTGGAGTCTTTGTGTGAGGGACATATCATCATTGAACTTGAACGCTAATTTTAGTTGAGTCATAATTGGAACTGTAAGACTAAAAATATTAACCTGTTGAGTGTTTCATCATGAATTTGTAATTTTGTTTGACATACCAAAGTCTTGAACAATCTGATTTAAATCATTAAAACAGTGGTATTATATAAAAGTTCGATCATATGTGCACAAGGCTCATTTATTTATTTTTATTTATTTATAACAATTGGCTATATAGCCAGGACAAGAACAAATAGTGACATAGCACTAAATTAAAGGATACCATAAAAAACACACACAAAAAAAGAAGGCAGCCTTAAAACCAAAAGTGAAAAGGAATGGCGGATGGAAAAGCAAAAAATAAAGGGACCAGGGGACGAATGGAGGAAATAAAAAAACCTAAGACCTATAGCTACAGATGTGGAGGCTAACGCGGCTTTAAAGGCTTTTAGGGAGGTACACTTGACAACATCCTTGTGTTTAAAGCGTATTGTGACCTTTGAGACACGAGACATCATAAGTCTTATCTTCTGTATATCTAATTATTCATGCGGTGTTGTTAAATTACTTGTTTGGATTTCTAAATTCCTGGAAGTAGTATAAATTGATATCAGATGAAACATTTCAAATAGTTCATGCACTTACAGGCACTATCAGTGATTGCTAAATCAGACAATCTAAAAACCATCAAAAATCAGATTTTTGCATTTTTGACAAGTATAGGTCTCCTAACAGGCCCTGCAAGTGATAAGTCTAGAAGCAGTCTAATAAGGAAAAACGGATATTTTAGTCATTACTGACAATTACTAAAACATGTAATGAATGGGGAGTCAATCTCTGAACAGTTGCTGTTTTCTTCCTTTTCTGTCAACTTTTCAGTGGAAAATATACTTAATGGGAGTCATACTGAACTTATTCTTCACTATCAAGCTATTCCTCTAAATTTAAATATTTGTTTTCTCTTTCGGGATAATCACTGATAGTGGCTTTAAAGGCAAGTTTCATAACCGCATCACATCTACTCAAATTAGCTAAAATCAGGACAAGCTGTTCATGCCCAAAGTTATACAGACTGTAAAAAGTCACGTAGCAATAGTAACCCGCAAGAGGTCAGTGGTCATTGAAAACAAAATAAATCAAGTCATGGCCCCGCCTACTGTTTTAATTGTAAGCACCCGCGTATCCAGACCTGGATTTTGGAGAGCGAGGACCCTAATAGCTGAAAATAGGCTGATTTGCAAAACATCGGGGGTGCGCGCCCGGAAAGTCCCCCAGATAGCCACTAAGAAGGATACAGTGGACTACTACTGTGCGGAGAAGTGTCATTTTGATTTGCAAATGAATACACATACCATGTTTTGCAGCATGTATGTGGATTGAAGTAATGTGCCTTAGCGAGTTACCATTGTGGTTACGACACTATCAGTGATTAAAAATATTTGAAATTGCGGAATAAGCTTCAAAGTGAAGGATAAGTCTGTAGAATTCTATAAGTAACTTTTTTCCGCTGTAGAATTGAAAGAAAAGGAAGAAAGAAAGAAAAGGAAAGAAAACAGCAGTGTTCCAAGATACGATTCTCCATTCAATAGTGTTTGTAGTAAGTGTCCTTTTGGACAGTAATGACTAAAGTCTACGATTCTGTCCTTATTACGGTGTTGGTCTATCATTTGCAGGTAGTTAGGATACTGTACTTGTTTACGTACTGCTGATAATCCTGATATTTTTTGATGATTTTTTGATTTGCGATTAGCAACTCACTGATAGTGTCTTTAAGTTGGTAACACATTGTTTTATACATGCAGCTTTGATCACAAACTTTCACCAAATGTGTTTTCCTGGTCAAGGGCGTGCGAGGTGACGGTCTTTATCAACTTCAAGTTCAAATTGCTCTTATCAAACGCAAGTCAAATGTCTCTTAGGAAAACTCAAGTTCAAAATTGTGCTTCTCAACCAAGTTCAAATTGTCTCTATCAACGCAAGTTCAAATTGTCGCTTAACAACTCAAGTTCAATTGTATCTTATCAACTAAGTTCAAATGTCTTCCATCAACTCAAGTTCAAATTGCTTCCATCAACTCAAGTTCAAATTGTCTCTGATCAACTCAAGTCAAATTGTCTATATCAACTCAAGTTCAAATTGTCTCTTATCAAACCAAGTTCAAATTGTCTCATATCAAATCAAGTTCAATGTATCTATCACTCAAGTTCAAATGTCTTCCATCAACTCAAGTTCAAATTGTTCTTATCAACTCAAGTTCAAATTGTCCCATCAATCAATTCAAATGTCTATTATCAACTCAAGTTTAAATTGTTTCCATCAACCTAAGTTCAAATTGTCTTCCATCAACTCAAGTTCAAATTGAACTTAACACTACTGTCTTGTAGATTGTTTTTCACCTGGTGGTTAGGCTTAGTGCCTGGGGGAATGAGGAAATTCATGCAGTGATGGGAGATTTCCTGATAAGAAATCCTTTGTCTCAGGGAAATTTAATTTGCACCTAGTGCAGGAGGGTGAAGCAAGGGTGAAGGCTGCAGTAAATGACAATACAATTTATTACCAGTGTATTACATTTAGATTTGCTTTGAAAAATGCAAAAGTTGGTTTAAAAAAGTAACTAATAGGCATGGCACTTTATCAAATAATTATTTCATTATGCATGATCATAAGTATGCAATTAAACAATGCTTAGCAATACTGGTGCGTTTAATTTAGAACCTCAATCATTTTGATTAGTATGATCGGCTTTCTTGAAAATGTATGGATTTATCGGTTAACTATTTCCTCAAGAAAAAATAAATTAACTGCTTTTGTTTTTTTCCAAAACAAACCTGTGCCATCAAAGTTTAGCATATTTTATGATTTTGCAGTAGGCCTATGGTTATGCAAAGTGTGTGTTCAAGTGATCAATCCAAAGTTCAAATGAACGTCATGATGCAACCATGCCTGGATTTGAATTGATAAAAAAGTTCCGGCATTTTATCTGCCTGGCAATGCAGGGTCTGCTGTGGGAATTCTGCCTAGCAACCAAGGGTGCATCCAGCACGTACTTCCTGGGTCATTATAAACATCGATCCTGGGAATAAGCCAATAAATGAAGTGATTTGAGACAATATGTATTAAATGGTACAATGAGAGATTTCACATAGGGTCCTGAATTTTTTGCATTGATGCCAAACTTTCCATCAATAATATTCCCATCTGAAAGGATTAACTGAGAATATTTGGGGTAAAAAAATGGTAAAATATCTAATTTCGTATTGGAGGAAATACAAAAATGTTAAAATGTATTTTTTAGATACTCGTATTAACACTTTGAGAACTTCAGTGACTGTTAGGACTCAGAATTCAAATTTTGCTTCAAATTTTTTTTAAATTAGGCACATCATGAAAAAATGTATTCAAATTAGACCTAACAAGTCCAGGTCAGTGTTTTTGTGATGGTTTGTCAAATATTATTTCAAAAACCACTGAACTAACAAGCATAAATATTTGGCCTGTACAGAATCCACCAAGGTTTGGAGGGTTAAAGTGTTTATTTATTTGCACTCACAGTGACATGGCGATCTATTCTTGTGCATATTATTATTGTATTTTGTTGCCAGTAATCGGATATACATGCTTTTGGGTAGTAATTTAAAGACATCAAATTTAAGTATTAAGAATTGAAGTACCATACTTGATACAAGCATCATCCTATACCACAATTGGAGCATCCCTAATCACTGAAACACATTTTCAAATCAGGCTCAATTCCAAGTTACAAGCTACTGATAATGAAATGGGCATTTTGGAAAGGGAAACTATACACGTCTACATAATACCCGAGAGAGCAATGACTTGTGAGGTGCCCCTTATCCTGCCACTTAAACCTTTCAACTCCGATAGATTCTTTATAGATTATAAGCATAAGTCCATGGTTTTTGAGATGGCTTCCCAATGACCTGCAGGTCATTTGGGAAGCCATATCAAAAACGACCAGAATGAGATTTAGGCGGGTTGCATTCATCAAATGTATTTTCATGCTGATTCTCATACTGACATGAAAATGAATAATTCTGACATTTTCTGGAAAAAATAAAATTAAGAGAAAAGGTATGATTTGGGAAACCCCCGGTACTCTCTTTCAACCAATGAAACCCAAGGCGAACCATTAATTGTAGTGGAAGAACGAGGCCGGAGGCCGATTTCTTCCAACCCAAAATCATGGTCTGCGCGGGTTTCAATGTCGTAAAGAGAGTACTGGTTCCCAAAATCATACCTTTATTCTCATTCTTAACAGCTTTTCATTAAGTCATCTTTAACCCAATTTCGCGATGCTTTACGGCTTAAATCTAACAAGAAAGGACTGCCACCACCAGTGACAACAATCGAACAACACGTTGAAGCAACAATCAAAATCGCCGTGTATGATTAGACCAAATACACCCGTGTTTAATGCTGAGATTCGCAAGGCAAAATGCTAAAAGAAGGGAGCTGAACTAGGGCGTAGGAAAAATTTGAAATTAACCGTCAATTATACTGTAAACACCGACAAGTGGTCAAAAGTATGATAGTGAAGGGTAAACTGGCTATGATTGCTGCTACTGTTGATGATACTCTGGCGATCAAAAGAATCTTTTCGTGTGTTAACAATCTGTTGCACAAGTGTAGTGAGCCAGTTCTTCCTAATTGTACTTCTGACCAAGATCTTGCAAACATGTTTGCGAGTATTTGTAGGCTAAAATTCTAAAAAAAACATTTTTTTTTCTTTTACGTTAACATTTTGATGGTCATTGTGTGTGTTCAATGATATGTACTTGCTTCTGATTCTGGATCATCCACTGAGTTTGAGCAGCACAGAGGAGGAAGTATGAAAATTTAATGGATGCACCAACAAAGTCCTGTGAGTTAGACCCATTACCAACATGGTTAATCAAAAAATGTGCTCATGAAATTGTTCCATAATGACAAATATTATTAACAAGTGTCCCTACGGTACCTTCCCATGGACACAGCTTGCATAATTAGGCCTCTCCTCAAGAAGTCTGGTTTAGATAAGGAGGATCTCAAGAACTTTATCCTGTTGCAAAAATTGAAGTTTTTGGGAAAGATGATTGAGCGCCATCGTGTCCTCTCGCCTTTTGTCTGTCATTACTATGTATGATTTACAGGATCCATTCCATCTGCCTATAGAGCAACATCGCATCGAAAAGCACTTACTAGTGTTCAAAATTGATATCCTTACGTGCTAGGACAGTGCAAAATTACTGCCACTTGTTTTACTCAATCTCAGTGCTGCATTCGACACTATGTAGACAATAACATCCTAATACAAAGACTGGAAAACAACATCGGCATGGAGCGTGCAGCATGAGGTTGGTGTACATATACTACAAAATAGATCACAGGTGGTGCGTGTGGAAATTCCTCGTCAGAAGCAGCTGTCCTTGACTACTCTGGTCCTCAAGGATCGGTGCTTGGACCACAGTGGTTTGTTATCTACACCTCACCAGTCAGAAATATCATAACAAGTTATGGACTTCATTTCACAATTTATGCCGATGGACATGCAAATCTCCTATCATTTGATGTATCACAGGAGGCCGCGCATGATTCTAGTTCATCAATTGGAGGCATGCATTGAGGACATTCGGCAAGGATGAGAAACAACTACCTGAAACTGAACGATGACAAGACAGATTCATTTAATTGGCTCAAAACAGAAACTCAACAAACTCACAGGACTTGCATATACGATGAGTAACTATCTATTGCCCCAGTAAATCAGGTCGGGACCTTGTTCATCATAGATGCTCAATGACATAATTCACACATATCATCTATAACTAAATCAGCCTCCTTTCAAATTAGAAAGCTGGGCAAAATCCGTAAATTTCTCGGTAACCAGGCTACGGAACAATTGGTCCACGCTTTGTAACCTCGCGTCTAGACTGGGAAACCTTTACTTATTTGGAATCTCAAAGGACAGATCCATCGTCTCCAAATGAAAACAGGAATACTGATGCCCGTATGTACACGCACCAAGCTCTTAGAACATATAACTCCTATTTACATGATTTACACTGCTGCAGGTCACTTAGAGTTCAATACAACCTTCTCCTCCTCAAAATCGTGCCAGTGGCATGTGAACACATTCATCATCTCACTGATTCTGGTCATGCCATACAACCCATCCCGCCTGTTGCGCTCAGCCTGAGAAAAACCTTTTGGTTGAGCCAAAGTCATAATAGGTCATGGGGTGATGATCATTCAGTGTGGCTGCTCTCGCCCTTGGAATTCACTCCCTAATCACATCCGTTCATGTTCATCCATTGAGTCATTCAAGGCTGTGCTCAAAACCCATTTATGAAAATTGCTTATGATTATGATCATGTTTAATTGTTTGAATTTGTATTTGAATTGTTCTTTTGTAATGAACTTGTCTCCTTCCTGCTTTGCTTTGTTGAGCTCCCATGCGCCATGAGCGCTTTAGAGCGGATGTGTGCGCTTTATAAATGTTCATTATTATATTATTTATTAACAATAAACGCAAAACGAGATCGCAACGTTGGCAAGGCAAGGAGTGCGACGTAGCAAAATGGCAGTATGAGCTGAGACGCCTTCAACCTAAATTAGCTTCAATACGCAGAGTGTACTTTACCTGGGTTCAATTAAACGAATTGAACTCAGGCATCAGCCTATGAAATGCTTACATTTTCACAGCTCTTTCAGAATTGACCATAGTTACACCCAGAGGGCTAAAATACATAGCCTAAATTGAATAGTGTCTCCTTGGATTGGATTAATGAGAGACAGTTGTGATCTTTAGGAGCTCCTGGGCTATGACTGAGGATTTTATGTAGATGTTTGATTATTATCAGAATCATTTATACAGGGTTTTTCTAATAAAATATTAAAAATATATACTCTCCTTGATTACAGTGTATGTTTAACTTCAGTGCCAACACAGTTAGCAGCTTATTTTATCTCTTCAGCTTGTCTTACATCAAGACATCAATATACAATCTTGTGTGTTCTTATTAAAGGTGTGTGACCCAATCAACATCCTCTACCCCCACCTTACCTCATCATAATTTTCAAAAAAAAGTTTGTATTTTTTGTGTCGTTGTGTCGCCTGACTTAAGGCAGGAAGACACATAGGGATCACTTTGTCCACTGTTGATGTCTGTCTGCTGTTGATTGATAATCTGTTGACTGTTGTCATGAAAAATGGTTAACATTTGCATGTAATATCCACATACTTTAATGGATTTAAACCAAACTTGGGTCACAGGTGCAACATGGCATTTCCCCATTTGTTGATGAGGTCAAGGTCAAATACCAAGGTCAAAGGTCACATCAAGGTCAAAGGTCACATACCAAGGTCAAAGGTCACATACCAAGGTCAAAGGTCCACATACCAAGTCAAAGGTCATGTGAGGTCAGTTGTAAGATTGGAACCAAACTTAGCTTATGGTGTTTACATGGAAAACCTCATTTGTTTATGAGGTCAAAGGTCACATCAAGGTCAAAGGTCACATCAAGGTCAAAGGTCATAACACAAACTGCAAGATCGCAATCAAATAATTTTTTTAAAAATAGCTTTTTTTCTACTTAAAATAATGGCATTGCCTTGGTTTCAATTCATCATAAAGAAAGCACCACCCCCGGTTCCCCAAATCATAACTTATTCTCTAAATCACATTCAAATTTATTTTTGAAAGCTAAAGATTTGTACTGTATGCCCGGACTGTATGATTTTTGAGTAATTGAACAGTTTACCAATTTTACAATTGGCCATTTTTTGTACCAACTGCTATAGCAACTTTTAAGTTTCTTAAAAGCATACCGTGCATTTTGCAATATGGTGTGCCAGTGCCACCAGTGGTTGTTGATAATAATAATAATTTACATTTATCATGCCCACCTTTTCCTGATGTTACAAAGCACAAAAAGGATATGAAAAATAAAAACACACCCAAAAATGGAGCATACCCAAGGAACCAAATTTATGATGAATAAAGATAATTTGTTTAAACATGGATTTTAAAAACCTGACACTGGTGGCATTCCTGATTGACATGGTATCTGTTCCACAGGCGTGGATCCACAACCGAAAAGGCTCTATCCCCACATTTTTTGTTGGAAATGGGCACAACAAGAGTGATGATGCCAGCAGAGCGAGTTAAAGCAGTCTTGTATGTATTTGTGGAGAGAGCCTTTCCACAGATTTTTATACATACACAAGTTTTGAAGGTAATTCTTTCTTCCACTGGTAGCCAGGCACGGAGTAAGCAAGGTGTAACATTCTCACGTTTGGACTTCCAAACACCAATTGGCACAAAAACCATTTTGTTTTTATCAGTCCCTTTCCCCACGTTTTGTACCCACAAGGGTCAACATTGCTGTCACAGTCACCATTGGAGTGACATGTAAGTGGTGAGATACCATGTTGAAACCAGCTCAACCATGTTTCACCAAATAGTTTTGGTTAGTGTAAAGTTATCTGTCTTAGTTACATTGCAAGGCAAACAACATTATCGATCAA
Organism: Ophioderma brevispina; assembly: GCA_023653785.1. Classification (NCBI taxonomy): domain Eukaryota; kingdom Metazoa; phylum Echinodermata; class Ophiuroidea; order Amphilepidida; family Ophiodermatidae; genus Ophioderma; species Ophioderma brevispina. The sequence continues at coordinate 47,978 of JAMKCH010058758.1, read as the reverse complement.
TCAATCAAACAGTGACATGTTCCTATTGATGTCCACGTCATAGCTTAAGCTATGCCTTGGATGTTGACTTTTCCCCCATGATGCATTGGGAAAAAACAAGCTTCTCTAAGGCAACAGTGAACAGCAAGATTGCCAATAAAGACCTTATAAAATTGTTATATGGAATAACCAGTATGTCATGTAATCATAATAAACACTAAAGTCTTAAGAGAAGCATGCATAGTATGGGATTATTTATGCCTGTGTTCTGATTGTTCATAAATGTCAATTTAGTAAATTTTTAAAACTAACTCAGCATGAATGAAAATTTTTAAGACACACTCATATTTGCATTGTTTCCAATGTGGGCAGTGCAATAGTTTTTTTTTTTTAATGTTTCACCCTGAGTAGTTTTGTAAATGGAGTTTTATTTAAGATCCTAGACCTTAAAGATCTGAATTCAGATCCTATTTAGATCGAATAAAACACTAATATTAGGACCGTCAAATTTTGATGCTTGATTGTGTATTCAACTTGCTACATCCTGTGAGGATTTCTTTTATATTCTTTAAAAAAATATTTGTGCCCATATCTTATAAAGAAGCAAGAGAGGGCACTCTAACATTCCATTTGTAGCCTAGGCTGTGGTGGAAGAAATCCAATTTTAAAGTATGGTTTAAAACACGTAAAGCCAAATCTGATGAAAATGCAAGTTTTTTGGTTCCATGCTTCATGTAAGACTGCACGGAATTAGCCTAGCACCCCCCCCACAACATTTTCTATAAAAGGATCCAAATGATTTACAATATTGTACAGGGCTTTATCCGTAAAAGAGTCTTTACTCGAGTATAACTCATGAATATCTTACATCAAGGACAACCATTTTGATCTGTTATTAAGCAATATATTATTAGTCCAAACCATTAGAGCTGAAGAACTAAGGGTTATTTATGATTTTTATATGAATAACAGATGAGGACGAGGTCGTATGTGGGTCATGGTAACACCCAGGACCGCCCACTCAACGCCTAAAAGGTTGTGGTTTGTGTCGTATTGCTGTATCTATTTGATTGTTTTGGTGAGTTGCTATATGAAAGAGGCTTCACCACCATTGTCTGGTAGGCCTATGAGGATTCCGCAATAGATGTTTTCCTCAGCTTGTTTGCACAGTATTAGCTCTGAACACCCTTGCTTATATCTGTAAAAAATTCTTAGCTCCGTAAATTGTTGAAACATATAACAGAACAATTTGCATAGTCAAATGAAGGAGGTTGCTTCTGGAACATGACAGGTTTCTTGTCTCTGTCTTAATTGAGGAGGTCTTGGAGAAAACTATCACATCTTGCCACTTTTATGTCTGTGGAGTACATTTTATAAAGAAATATTTGATTGGTAGTTTATCGTGCACTGGGTTAAATTTAGTAGTTTTGGAAAATGTAAACTGACAATAAAATTGTTGTATATCAGATAGGGTCTTCAGGTTGAAATATCATTTTGAATATAGTTAGTTGGTCCCCATTCAGCAGTGAATGTTTTTTATTTTAAATTTTTTCAGGTGGTGCAAGAATAGGAAAGAGCTGTAATATTCAGACTGGGTAGATTACTGCCTGGAGGTGCTAAAGGACCAGGTGAGTGTGTAAAAATCATAGAAAGGAGAAAAAAACAGGAAAAAACCTGTAGGCTTAATTGTTAACTCCATGTTAAAGTGAATGGACTATAGATGATGTGACATTTGACGTCATATTGCAGACAACTAATAGAACTGGCAGACAATCAGAATTTAGATTTAACTGCATATTACTGAATTGTACATTCCTCATGTATCTTCATGGCCAACCGAAGGGACCAGTCAGCGGATACAGTATCAATAGGCCAAGATTGGCTATGATATGCTTGAAACAACTTGCTCAATGGGCTTCTGGTACTCATGAAATGTGGTGGGGATTTATGTGGGCCTTAAACAAAACATGATGAATCTGATGTCTACCCATTGCTTCTACAGTAGATAGCAGGCTGTAGGCAATAATTCTGATGTCCACCCATTGCTTTCTACAGTAATAGTAGGCTATAGGCAATAATTCTGATGTCCACACATTGCTTTTCAGAAGATAGCGAGCTATAGGCAATAATTCTGATGTACGTCCATTGCTTTTTATATTAGATAGCAAGCTGTAGACAATAATTCTGATGTTCACCCATTGCTTTCTACAGAAGATAAAGGCTGTAGACAATAATTCTGATGCTCCAACCATTGTTTCGACGTAGACAGTAAGATGTAGGCAATAATTCTGATGTCACACAGTTGCTTTCTACATAGATAGCAACTTGTAGGCAGTAATTACGATGTCCCATCCATGCGTTATACAGTAAGATAGCAAGCTGTAGGCAATAATTCTCATGTCCACCTATTGCTTCTACAGTAGATAGCAGGATGTGCATTCTTCCACCATCTATTGCTTTCTACGTAGCTATCAACGCCTAGGCAAATAATTCCCGTGTCCACCCATGGCTTTCTACAGTAAAGAACTGTAGGCAATAATTCTGATGTCAATCCATTGCTTTCTACAGTACATAGCATACTGTAGGAAATAATTCTGATGTCCACTCATTGCTTTCTACAGTAGATAGCAGGCTATAGGCAATATTCTGATGTCCAACCCATTGCTTTTCCTACAGTAGATAGCAGGCTAAAGGTGCAATAAATGTCCATCCATTGCTTCTCTACAGTAGATAGCAAGCTGTAGGAAATAATTCTGATGTCCACCCATTGCTTTCTACATTAGATAGCAGACAGGCAATAATTCTGATGTCAATCCATTGCTTTCTACAGTACATATGGGCATACAGTAGGCATAATTTCTGATGTCCACCTCCATTGCTTCTACAGTAAGTAGCAGGCTGTAGGCATAATTCCAATGTCCACCGCCATTGCTTTCTACAGTAGATACCAAGGCATGGCATAATCCTGATGTCCACCCATTGCTTTCTTACACGTAGATAGCAACCTGTAGGCAATAATTCTGATGTCCATCCATTGGCTTTCTACAGTAATAGCAGGCAATCCATTCTGATGTCCACCCATTGCTTTCTACATAAAGATAGCATGCTGATAGGACTAAATCTGATGTCCACCCATTGCTTTCAACAGTATATAGCAAGCTGTAGGAAATAATTCTGATGTCCTCCAGTTGCTTTCTACAGTAGATATCAATATGTAGGCAGTATTTCTGATGTTCACCCATTGCTTTCTACAGAAGAAGCTAGGCAGGCTGTAGAAAATAAATCTGATATCCACCCATTGCTTCTAGAGTAGATAGCAAGGAGTAGGCATTAATTCTCATGTCCATGACAGTCCATCTATTGCTTTCTACAGTAGATATCAACCTGTAGGCAATAATTCTGATGTCCACCTTTTGCTTTCTATAATAGATAGCAGGCTGTAGGCAATAATTCCAGTGTCCACCCATTGCTTTCTACAGTAGATAGCAATCTGTAGGCAATGATTCTGATGTAAACCCATTGCTTTCTACTGTAGATCTGTAGGCAATAATTCTGATGTCTGATGTGCTTTTTGCTTAAGTTTCAATTGGTTGTAATTGATCATTTTTATGTCAAATGGAATACAACTGTCCCATGGCCAATTTAAAATAGAACATTCCCGTTTTCACCCTGCCATAATATATAAATCATTTCTATGATCACTGGTAGTTGTGAAAATGCTAGCTCCTGAAGAATAAAGCTGTAAGTCCACGTCTTGCTGTTTATCGTTTGCTTTAATCTGAGCATTATTCAAGTCTTTCTATCTACAAGTAGATAGTAATGCCCACACAGGTCACCATGTGCAGTCATCTTTAAATAATAGCCTTCATCTACAGTAGATTAAAAGTAACATATCAAGATGGCCTCATCACTTGGTATATTCAGTAGTCAATTACAAGTCACTTGTCATTATCACCTTTAACCCTTTGCATGTGGATGGAAGTCAACAATTTTTGCCAGTTTGTTGAAAAGTGAAAAAAATTATGAATTGCAGTGACCATATTTAAAAATCAGTATGAAAAATGCACACAAATGAGTACAAATATGCCTAGTATTTGGTCTGTGGTTCTCTAGATATCATCACAATTTTTTTGAAAGACATCTAAATTGTGTACTAAATCCTACAGCCAGCCATTGTATCTCATAATTCCATTCCTTAAATCCATGATGAGTCTCGTATTTGTCGCTTCTTGCATTTGCTTTCAGTTCTCTTCCACTTGTTTATATCCCCATTTGCAAAGCGTGATGGCAGATGACGCATGTTCTGGGAAACGCTGTATTTTAAAAACAAATCTGTCAATTAGATCCCGCTGTGGCCTTGGCCCCCTGGCCCTACCTTTTCAAAGACTCACATCAGCCTGCATCTGCCCCTGAATGCAGTACCTGCCTCTAATCATGCTGTGCCAGCAGTAAATTTGAATATGCTCTCATGAGCACTTGCATTTAGATGTCTTTCGAAATTTTGGAGGATATTTTGAGAACCAAGAAAGACAAGCCTGTTTGAAGGTTCTTGTTCCGATTTGTGTTTTGTGTTTCTACTCGCGTACACTCACCACCAGTATTGTGGCTACCAAACTTGTAGTTTGATGGTAAAAGCGATAATGCATATGCAACACTGTATCCACTCCTGTGCTGATATTGATGGTTAACCATTAAAACTGCAGTTTTTTATCTCTATCTTTGGAATAAAGGTGGATTTTGAAGGCTTAAATTTCAGGATGATAATGAGAAAAAAATATGGCCCTATCTGTTCTAGAAAGGATCAAAACTCTGGGTAAATCAGGGGGTCCCAAAACTTACCAGAACAAGTGTCTTCAAACTTATTTCAATGTTTTTTCATACTGTTTGCAATTATAGTCCCCATGTCAATTTGTAATTTGTGAGAAAAAATGGACATCCTCGACCGCTACATGTAACAGGTGAAGTTTATTTGTTCATAAAAAATACGTTCCATGTTAATGCTTACAATTTACAAAATATTTCATTTGATTGTAGTGGGCTGTTTTGAGGTAAACGTTTCATGTAGAAGTCCCAAGGATGCAAATTGATTCCATCATGTGTCGTTTGATGTTGTGCAGTAGCATTTGACGTAATGAAAGGGAAACCATTTGCATCCTTGGGACTTCTATATAAAAGTCTACCTGTTTTTGCCCATGGTATCAAAATAACAATGGGAGCATCTTTCTCTCATTGCCTCAAACATGTCTATGACCTTCATGATTATCTCTAATTTTAGCAACTAACTCGGCAATTGGCATTTACAGTAAGATAGCTAGTTGAAAGCCCATACAAAAAGGGTCAGGGGAGAATGTTGTTAAGTAGGTGGGAAGATTGTCCAGACAGGTTGGATAGTCAGATAGTCAGTCTGGATTTGTCTTTTGTTTGTTTGTGTGTGTGTTAGTGTATATGTGGGTGTGTTTTCATGTGTGTGAACATGCATGTGTGCCTTATTGGATGTTTTAAGCTTTGTGGGGACGTTTTTTTTTTTGGGGGGGACCTGTAAAAAATTATCGGTTATTGAAAGAAAAATGCTAATGCGAAATGCAGGATTTTTTTTAAAAATTGCATTTTTGACCCACTATTTGCACTTTTTCAGCCGCTATGAGGCCGAATTTTCATTTTTTTATGAAAATTAAAAAAAAAATCATTCAAGTGAGCAAAAAAGAACATGCACTAAAAAGACCAATTTTAAACAAAATGTGCACGGTCTTCTGAGACACAAACTTGTTTTTTTCTTGGCCTTATCCTTATAGAGAGTCTTTTTTTGCATTTTATGTAACAGGAGACTCTAACTTAGAGTGTAAGGCTTCTAGAAGTCACCTATTAAGCTTGGAATTATCTTAGCATTATTCTTGCTATCTTCAGTAGATAGCAAAGTATAAGACCATATAAGTCATTGATACTTTGATAGCATTCCCCTGTATAATATATACCTCTTTATGTCATTTCTTACTACACTTGGTAGAAAGCTAGTGGGTACACATGTCCATACATGTTAACTGCTATATAGTTAGCTTCGTTAACTAACTCCTCGTGCCATCACACTTAAAATGCGAATTAAGGCATCAGTATACAGTGTCTTCGATTTGATTGATAGATTGATTAAAATAAAAAAATATGTAGACTTGGGTAGTCAGTAGAGAAGCACAGTATGTTCATAACACACGCACACACACAAACTTACAAGAGCTACGTTGTTGGTGTTTTACTAAAAAATCTCTTAAAAAGTCACTTTTTTCTACTTTTTGTGTCGCCTGCCCTAAGGCAGGAAGACACATAGGGATCACTTTGTCCACTGTTGTTGTTATTGTCTGTTGTTGATGATGTCTGTTGTTGATGTCTGTTGTGAAAAAGGGTTAACATTTGCATGTAATATCCACATACTTTGATGGATTTAAACCAAACTTGGGTCACAGGTGCAACATGGCATCCCCCACTTGTTGATGAGGTCAAAGGTCACATGCCAAGGTCAAAGGTCACATGCCAAGGTCAAAGGTCATGTGAAATCAAGTTGTAAAATAGGCTGAAAATGTAAAATTGACCTCATATGAAAAGTTGAAGTTCAATTGGAACCAAACTTGAATCATAGGTGCACATGGGATCCCTCATTTGTTGCTGAGGTCAAAGGTCACATATCAATGTCAAAGGTCATGTTAGGCCTATCATTCACTAACCGCGACGGCAGGCGACACAAGCGGTCCGAGGACCGATGTATTTTTTCTTAATAAAACACTCTTTCGTTACTATATAGTAACGAAATTCGTTACTATATAGTAACACATTTTTTTCTTAAAAAGATACTTTTTTTTTTTTTTTTTTTTTTTAAACAAAATGTGCACGGTCTTCTGAGACAAACTTGTTTTTTTCTTGGCCTTATCCTTATAGAGAGTCTTTTTTTGCATTTTATGTAACAGGAGACTCTAACTTAGAGTGTAAGGCTTCTAGAAGTCACCTATTAAGCTTGGAATTATCTTAGCATTATTCTTGCTATCTTCAGTAGATAGCAAAGTATAAGACCATATAAGTCATTGATACTTTGATAGCATTCCCCTGTATAATATATACCTCTTTATGTCATTTCTTACTACACTTGGTAGAAAGCTAGTGGGTACACATGTCCATACATGTTAACTGCTATATAGTTAGCTTCGTTAACTAACTCCTCGTGCCATCACACTTAAAATGCGAATTAAGGCATCAGTATACAGTGTCTTCGATTTGATTGATAGATTGATTAAAATAAAAAAATATGTAGACTTGGGTAGTCAGTAGAGAAGCACAGTATGTTCATAACACACGCACACACACAAACTTACAAGAGCTACGTTGTTGGTGTTTTACTAAAAAATCTCTTAAAAAGTCACTTTTTTCTACCTTTTTCTTAATAAAACACTCTTTCGTTACTATATAGTAACGAAATTCGTTACTATATAGTAACACATTTTTTTCTTAAAAAGACACTTTTTTAGACATTTTTAAAGATTTTTTCAGTTTTTTTCATTTTATTGACTAAATTTATCACTTTTCTTAGCCAAGAGGATTGTGCCACAGGTCTATAAAGTTCTCTTTTCTACTCTTTTACGGAATAAACCTCAATACTAGATTGCAGTTTATTCCGTTATAGGACAAATCGTAACATAGTAACTCTGTTAAAAACACCCACAACGTCAAGACAGAATCACCGCACAACGTTGCTCTTGTAAGTACACACACACACACACGTGCGCACCCCCCACACACACACACACCACACACACACCCACACAAAAACACACACAAACACACACCCCAAAACACACACACAAACTGGAGCTTTGATCACCAACCGTTTGATACACTGAGCTCTGTTTGCTCAGCCTAATAAAGCAGATTAAAACAGGCATGAAATTTGACATTTCACAACTATGGAACCTATCTCACGGTGGCATTATATCGTCCTCAATGTGTGCAGTTGGCTTCAGCTAAACCTTTTTGAAATGCACACAGAGCTGCATCATCAGGTCCAGTGACTTTTAATGTTTGGTTTGCAGAGTCTATTGAATTACGGGCACTCCATGAACATCGTTTTCAACTTAGGCATAATGTGTTAAGATAGAACACAAGAAAAGGATGCCCAGTTATTTGGCTATCTTTTAAGATATTGGCTGATGCATCCATGAGTTTGCATTTGTGTGTGTTGATTGAAAGTACTCCGGAATAGGGGTTGTCAATAGGCGGCCTGTGGGCAAGATTCACACCGCAAAGTCTCGTGTAGCCGGTAGCCTTGAGCAGAAATATATAAATTAAAAAAAGACTATTTATTTCCTTTTTTGTCATTATGCTTGCAAATCATCACATAGGGATTACTTTGGTAGAATGTGTGGCGATTGTCTGTGTGTCTGTGTCTATACATGGAAAAATAAAAAAAAGGGACATAATGGCATGAAAAAAAAATTGACATAATGAAAAAGGCAATTTCTGCAACAGAAAAGCAAGGTGTTCACATCCCTGACAGAATTTACAGTGTATCTAGCATGTTTTGCGACACAATTCAAAAGCATTCAGACCAGGATTCAGGCATTGTACTTTAGGCATGTAGTAAGATATTGATCTGGCAAGTGAAAGATGGATTAGCCGGGATTAGCACCTATACAGTAGCAATGGTCTGTGAGCTGATGACAACATGCTTTTCAAGTTTGGTAAATGCTGGCAGTAATGTCAGCATCCTTGTTCCAAAAATTGCCACAAACTGCACCTCCCCCAACCCCCCTCCCCCGGAATCTTCCTGTTTTTACAGAATGTAAACATCCAAATTGTTTTCAAACTAGTGGAAGTGATTTCAATAAGCGTCCTTTTCACTATGTCAATTTTTTCATGCCATTATGTCCCTTTAACCCTGCACGTACTGGATTCATACTCTTTTACCCACAGACTGATTATCTTCATACTCATTCAGTAGAATCACTTGCCCAAGACTCATATGGGGTGTACACAGACTGACCTCTAATAACCCCATGTGACCTTTGACCCCATTTGCAAGCTATGATGGCAAATGACTCATGTTCGAGGGAATGCTGTATTTCTTAATGAATTCATTATGAAAGGCTTATTTTTGCATGTGTTTAGTTGACCCACTGAATGTTACTAACTTAAAAGTTCCTTTTTGCCGTGACCATACAGCCACTTTTCAGATTTTCCCCTTTCGAAATTCAGATTGTTATACTATTTTGACTATTTTGGAATGATTTAAAAAAAATGAGGGAAATGTATCAAAAGCCATTTTTAAGCTCAAAATATAAATGGTAACAGATGGAAATTGTGGTTGAAACCCTGCACCCAGGGCCGTATGCAGGATTTATTTTGGGGGGTGCGGGACTTCGAAAAAGTGGACTTTTTTGGTAAAAGTGGACCTAGCCCCCTAATTGGTCCTTTTTGGACTTTTTGAACATCTTCACAAAAAAGTGGACATTCTTGTCAAAATTTCTCTAAATTTTGGACCTTTTTATGCAAAAGTTCAGTAAAAAGTGGACCTTTTCCCCTTTTGTGGAATTTGGATCAACTCAAACTTTGTGAATAAGCTTTTCTCAAGGATATCTAGTGAACAATGAATAAAACAGAAGGTGCTGGAATCACAAAATGCACCTTTAAGAAAAAAATAAAGAAATAGAAACATTTTGATGTTTATTTTCAGTCAGTATAGCCTGGGCAGGCAATGTGTTGACTAAGAGAAGATTTCAGTAGCTTCCCACAATGCATTGCTTCCAATGGAGGTTTTTGTACAGCTACTCTCTAAATGCAAAAGAGTGAATTTCACTCTTTTGGAGTGACTACAAGGCCCACTCCAAAAGAGTGAAATTTCATACCTTAAAAAGAACACTTTTTGGGTTAAATTTGATCTTGATAATGGACAAAATGAATCATTTTATCATTTGTTAAATTATCAAGAGTAAATTTGACCCAAAAAGTATTCTTTGAAAGCTGTGAAATGTCACTCTTTTTAGAGTGGGCCCTGTAGTCACTCCAAAAGAGTGAAATTCACTCTTTTGCATCTAGAGAGTACTGATGTGAATCTTTAGAGATGAACATGGGTAAATTGAGAGTACTGATCCCAAACTTGCATTTTAAGGAATGTTTCATCTCTAACGATTCACATGACTACCTGTACAAAAACTTCCATTGGAAGCAATGCATTTTGGGAAGCTACTGAAATCTTCTCTTGTGTTGACTGATCAGGATTGGCTTCCTGTCTAAGCAGTTGGGCCAGACATAAAGCCAACGCCAAAAGGGCAACTAAAAAAAGACAAGCTATTTGTCTTTCAATGGGCATTTAGTGACCTGTATCCTTCCTCCTCCTACATACCTAAAAGGTTGACATTGTTTTGTTATCTGAACCTTTGGCCTGTGTATAGAGATCTTATAACTTCCATGTATGTTAATCAGAATTGTCACTTCTCTTGGTAAACAAAATACAAACAAGTGGTCTAACAAGATGCGGTGATACATTTTTGTCTGAAATTGTTGTAGAAGTTTTTATGATAGCTATTGAATCCATAAACAAAGAGAAACTGAAGAAGTTTAAAAAAAAAAAAAAAAAAAAAACAAAAAAAGGGTACTGTTAAACTGGCATTTCCATTTGAAATATCAAGTAGAGAAAATAGTGATTAAAGGTGTATTTTTTTTTTTATTTCCTGCCCCTTTTGTTTTATTCATTGTCAGAGAATCCTTGAGAAAGCTTTCAAAAAATTTGAGTTGATCCCAATCTGCAGTTTTATGTTATGAGCAATTGCTTGTTTTCCATGGCCCAAAGCACACTGTGCTATAATTTATGTCCGTTTATGGACAGAAAATACAAAATGCGAATTTCTTACAGATACATGTACGACAGAATTTGCATGTAAGATTAGGTTCTTCTTCTTCTTATCGTGTCCAAACACTGTGGTTCTCAAATAGATCCCAGCCAGAATGGTACGTGGTGTCTGGCTGCTTCACTGAATTCCTCACGGTCCTTGTTTGTGCATTGTTGCTCTATCTATTGCTCCAGCAGTGGGCAGACCAAGAGATGTTCCATTGTCTGTGGTGCTGTTCCACAACCACAGCTAGTGTCCTGATCTGCTTCCAGGTAGCCCCACCTTTGCAAGGAAACCTTAGATCGGCCAATTCTGGTTCTCAATCTGTTGAGGCATCGCCATTCAGCCCATGAGAAGTCAGCTCCAGGTGGGAGATGCTCACCAGGTTCAATACCAATAGATGTTACTTGGTTGATGGCAAGTCTTTCTTTCCACAAGGCGACTCTCTTGACCTCCTTAGAGACTGTTTCAAGAGGTTGGATTTTGCTTACGAAACTCTCTCTGGATTTAAGGCGGTTGGCAGCAGGTATCTGTCCAGACATAGGGTGCTTCACATTAGATACTTGGCAGCTACGTTCTTGCATGCTCGCTACGCTACGACAGATGTCTGGTGGAGCAATTCCTGCTAGGATGTATAAGTTTTCCGTTGGTGTTGGACGGAGGCATCCTGTGATAAGCCGGCAGGAGGCATTTAACGCTGAATCAAGCTTCTTGGCATGGGTTGATCTTTCCCATACAGGGCAGGCATACTCTGCACATGAGTAGCACATGGCAAGTGCCGTCGATCTTAGGGTATGTGGGCGAGCACCCCATCTTGTGCCAGAGAGTTTGTTCAAGATGTTATTGCGTGAACATACTTTACTCTTCGTCTTCTCAATGTGGGTCTTAAAAGATTAGATACACATGGATCTCTAAGGCTACCGGTTCAGATGATATAAAAATATCAACTTTTTTTAGGTAGGTCAGGACGAGGTTGTGAATCACAAAATGGCCCTTTAATGTCGCCATCATGCTGCCTTTGATGATTGCGAGCTATGTTAATATATTTAAAGTAGAAATTGGGTCGCCACCAGGGAGAATAGAATAGAATATAGTGACCCATGATATTTTCAAGGATTTAGAATGTGACGACTTTCAGAAAATATGCACGACCTTGGGTATGTCAGAGCTCTCAGTAACTCAAATATATATGTATGTCATGATGAACTTGCATATGGCTACAAATGATCTAATGAAGTTGCATATGAATTTTAAAAGGTCTTATTAATTCATGTATGAATGTAAAAGGCTTAGAGGGGAATAACACAGCTCTTTGAGGCTCTTGAACTCATATGCTAATGTTAAGCCTCATGATTTTGTAAAGATGTCATTGGTCTCATGAACTCACAGATAATTAGAGACGTGTACGTTACATGTCTCATGAACTTACCCGAATGTTATTGTTCTCATCATCTGGCATATGGATGTTAGAGGCTATGTGATGCAAAATGACAGCTATTTCAAGTTTCAAGGGCAAGATTATCATTTGTACTAGTAAAGTTACAAAATTGACTTTGTCATGCAGGAAAACATATAATTAGACACTTGCATCTTTAAAATCTGATATTAACAATATGACCTTGACTAAATATGCATTGACCTTTTGATACTTTTGGGCATAGCATCTTCATTTTGAGATTGGATGTACAACAACTATACATTTTTAGATTACGTATGATATGGCGAGTAATTGGACATGCATATTAATTCATTTGCAACAGTTCTCAATTTTGACCCCTGTGTTAAACACTTTTTCCCCTTCCCCAAAATGCTGTAACATTGAAGTGGAAAGCCCAAGTAATCTATGTTCATCTATCACGGAACCCCAAAACATTTTCAAATCTTTGTTCCCAGAATTTGGTCACATGATCTACAGGCTGGTCCTCCAATATGGCCCATTTCTGATACATTGATACATGACATCCTTCACCCTCCCCTGAGGGGAAAAAAAAAACAAGAAGCCGAATCTGTAACTTCCTTGTTGCGTAAATTTGTATCTCTTTTGAATTCAACAATATGAGATATTTTTGTATTTTGAGTTAATCCTGATTTCACAAGGACCCTGGAATAGTCTGGCTCTACCGAGTGAAGAGAGAGATGTGATGTTAACATGAGCACATCAAGCCATCAGATCTAATAGAACTACAAAGCAGGAAGTTAATCTCTGATACACTTTAGTGAAGAGAGAGATGTGATGTTAACATGAACACATCAAGCCATCAGATCTAATAAAACTACAAAGCTGAAAGTTAATCTCTAGAGTTGTGATGTTAACATGAGCACATCAAGCCATCATATCTAATAGCACTATAAAGCTGAAATTTAATCTCTGATACACTTTAGTGAAGAGAGAGATGTGATGTTACATGATCACAATCAAGCCATCTAGATCTAATAAAACTACAAACAGAAAGTTTCTCTGATACACTTTAGTGAAGAGAGATTGTGATGTTACATGAGCACATCAATCCATCAGATTTAATAAACCTACAAAGGCAGAAAGTTAATTTCTGATACACTTTAGTGAAGAGAGAGTTTGTGATGTTAACATGAGCACATCAAGCCATCAGATCTAATAGAACTACAAAGCAGAAAGTTAAGCTCTGATACACTTTAGTGAAGAGCGAGTTGTGATGTTAACATGATCACATCCAGCCATCATATCTATAGAACTACAACAGCTGAAAGTTAATCTCTGATACACTTTAGTGAATAGAGAATGTGATGTTAACAGAGCACATCAAGCCATCAGATCTAATAGAACTACAAAGCTGAAAGTTAATCTCTGATACACTTTTAAAGCAACATTCCTAATTATTTATGCTTGGATAAATTACTGCAGTAATGTTTGATTGAATCTTGTGCGTGGTGCACCTGACTCCTGGATCATTTTCAAGACATTTTTGGGTTTAGGGAACATTTTCTGTCTCAACGCTCCTCAGTTCTTTTCTTTTCACTGCCTGTTTTATTTCAAGAGGTAGATTTTTTTTATTTGATGTACAATTTTATGTGAATCTGGGAAAAACCCCGCCACATGTCGCACAGGGACAGTTGAAAAAATAAAAAAGTAAGATTTTTACATGGTTGTGTATGTTAACTTTTATTTTTTGTCAGATCTTATAAGCATACTTTTGATATGTGTATCATGGAAGGAAGAAAGAAGTAAAAAGTTAATGGAATCTTTATATTTCAAACTTTGCATGATTAGCCAAAACTCCAAATTATAATTTTGCACCATGTTTGGCGGTTTTCCCAGATCGCATCACAATAGTGCAAGACATTCACATTAGCATCACATCAAAATGGCACCTGTTATTTCAATTTTGTTCAATAAATTTTGGACTGTGATGCCAAAATAAGGCTGTTCATGCTTATTTTAGTAGTTCTCATAATAAACTTCTATTAGGCCAAAAAAGTTTGTTTCCCATAAAGTTAGCCCAAAATTTTGTTGTTGCTATTCTAGTGTGGGTCAGAATGGATAACAGTTCATAATCATATGTGAAAAGACTTGTGTTTTCAAACTTCTCATTTCCAATAGATTATTTATTCCAAATACCCCCATTTGTTTTTTTAAAAAGCTCTTACCTTACTCTTTTTTCTTTAAATATAATTCATTAAACTGCACCTAAACTCATCTTTCACAATATTTAAATCTAGTTGGTGTTTGACAAAGTTGCCTGAGTAACAACCACTCACTTTGTCAAGTGCATGTTAATACAATCCGACTCTTAATTCAAATCTATTGGATTAGTCGTATCCACCGTGCATTCTCAAACATGAACATGCAGTAAATTTTTCATTGGTCAGACGCTCTGTTAATCAATATTTGAAGTCTTGTGCTGCCAATTTTTTGAGATAAAATTATAGTACTCTTAGGCAAATAAGTCTTTGTAATCAAGTAATTAGTGGCTTATTTGGTAGCCACATTATGATTCCCTGACCTCTCTTACTCAAAAAGCACTGTAACTTGCATGACTAAAAATGGTAGAATACCATAATTTTGTTTGATAAATCTTATTGCAGAATGTGAAATGGACATTATTAACAGAGATTTTCTCTATAAAATGTACACTGAATAAAGGCGCAGTTATACTTTGCAGTAAAAGATATGATTGCAAAATAACATTAGAAAAATCATTATTAAATATGATTTAACACTGTTTGTAAATTTTCTGGTTTCTTTCTGTAAACGACAGGTGGTCTAAATGAAAGGGAATAGTATGTGACATTTGGCCTCAACATTTTTTTTTTCTGAAAGGTGCATTTTATGATTTCAGCACCTTCTGTTTTATTCATTGTTCACTAGATATCCTTGAGAAAAGCTTATTCACCAAATTTGAGTTGATCCCGATCTTGCTTTTTTGTGTTATGAGAAATTGATTGTTTCCCACAGTTCCGTAGGCCACTGTGCTATAATTTCTGTCCGTTTACAGACAGAATATACAGACTTGCGAATTTCTTCCAGATACGACCGAGTTTGCACATAAGATTAGGTACATGTAGATTACTAAGGGCCTAGGCTAAGGGTTCAGATGATATAAAAATCTTTTTTTTTAGGTAGGTCGAGGGACAAGGCTGTGGATCAGGAAATGCCCTTTAAGTAGATTTATTAATGATGACAAAACCAGGTACGCTTGCATGCTGGGTGATGCAGACCATTTGAACGTCATGTCCAAAAGTCTGAAAAGAAAAAAAAAGAAATTATAAAGTTAAAGGGATTAGCAGCGATTTGCGGATCCGAAACATCGAAAAAAATCATCAAAATTATATTTTGTTTTTTGGTTTACTGGAATGGATATGCAATAAATAACCTGCAAGTGGTTGGATTGTAAATCCGGTATAAAGATTATTGCAGTACTTTATCGGATTTCTTTCTTTCATACGTTGCGTATCAAAATTCCGACTTGAGATCCAAAAAGCCTTTCTTGGTGATTAATATCCCAGATGTTAAGCATGATATTGTGCACCATGATCAAATTTAAAAACCCAAGGTTTTGACAGCAAAACCCACATTATTGATCTTTGTTATTCTGTGCTAGTGAAACCACAAATCAGCGTTTAGTGTTCCGATTTTGAGACGTCACTGCTGTATGTCTATTTGCGGGAGACGGTATTATATGACAAACTTCCTGAAATACTTCATTTTTTCACTATTTGGTGGTTTCGTTTTCTACATTAAAGCAGTCATAGGGAATTTCCCCTGAGTTATTAGTGTTTAAAACAAATGATTACACATTTTTATTCTATCGCAATATCGCTGCTAATCCCTTTAAATATAAATAATAATTTTGGGTATGAGCCATTTTATCACCATATATGTTTGGTACATCATCATGGCAACAAGCAATAACATTGCTTATAAAGGTTATAAAAAGAAAAGCGTTTATTTAGCCGCTTGCTCAGGCTAGTAATGTCTGACTCTGATCCAAAAATAATTGTGAAATTAGTAAAATAACCGTTGGTAAAATCCGTAGTAGTATAGCCTAAACTAAAGTGCTACACTTGACGATATTTCTAAAAAAACCTATTAGTACAATTCCGTCTTAGGACGTATAGAAGTACTATGAGTCTTACATTAGCTTTGAATGAAAAAATGTTACAGCATTGTTTTACAAATTAAGTATATTTCTCTTATACAAGAAATGCCAGGTATGAAAACATTTTGACAATTCAAGTTTATTCAAGTGATGTAAAATAAATGCTAATATTAAAAGTTGTGAAACCAGACAATTTTCAAACATGTTTTGGCACTTAAATGTGTTAAGCATGGATTGTGATAGTAAATATATTCAGTTAAAATTTTAAGAATAATAAAACACCCATTACATTAGGTTTTGGTTGACACCCATTACACATCCTGTATTTAAAGGAACACATGGAGATTTTTCTGAGGATACGATTTCCTAATTTGACTTAATAGATGAGACACCTATACTGTACTGAGAAAGTTTCAGAGGCGTAAACAAAAATAAAGGACAAAAAGAGGAAAAGGAATACCCCAAATTCAGGGGTGCATTAAGTCAATCCCTCAATGCATCAGTTTTTGGAAATATTAACCTCAATGGGTCAGGTGATCCAACAAAAATCCTATTCTTAACATATTAAAAACCCTGACCGTTTCGTGATAAGTACTGACATGGGTTTAGTATAGTACAGTTAGTATAGGGAATTGCAATGATTATGGGATGGTTCAAACACCCTCTGACTCGAATTGCTTGCCCTTAATTGGCACTATGGAGAAACATACTTGTAATTTTTCTGTTAGTTTGCAAGTTAGAAAAACTAAATCATAGTTATAATACATTAAGACATATTTGACTTATTCACTTCAGGTGGATTTTATTAAATTGGTAAGCATTATAAACTATGAAAGAAAAAAAAAAACTTTTTCCCCCGAGCCAGTTTTCATAAAACTGTGAATTTTAGGTACACACCATTTTGTTATGTTGTGAAGCTTGTGAGTAACAGACAGTGCGGAACAGACAAAAAGTAACTGCATGTTGTTTTCCTTGACTTTTTAGTGGTTGCGTTACTGGTTGAGGAGTTAGGTACAAGGCCTTGTTGTAACCTGCTTTGCGAATGTTGGTGTTTCTTAGGCAGGATTTGAAGTAAAGCAGCTGTAACTGGTTCTTTCCTGCCTGTTGCAGATGCTTTCTTTGACATGCACTGTGTTAGGCTCTTGTAACTGGTACTTTCCTGAGTAGGTTGGTTGGTTGGTAGGTTGGTTGGTTGATTGATAGAGGTTAAACCCTTTAACTGGTGCATTCCTCTTTGCTGGTTGATCGAGTGATTGAATGAGTGACTGAGAAAGTGAATGAATGACTGACAGACAAGTTACCGCAAGTATACTTGTGTGACTTTTTTGTTACAATTAGACACAAAAGTAGCAAAATTATAAAGTTAAAGGGATTAGCAGCGATTTGCTGATCCGAAACATCGAAAAAAATCATCAAAATTCATATTTTTGTTTTTTGGTTACTGGCATGGATATGCCAAAATAACCTGCAAGTGGTTGGCTTGAAATCCGTGTATTAAAGACAATGCAGTACTTTTTATCGGATTTTTTAATTTCTATACGTGCGTATCAAAATTCCGACTTGAGATCAAAAAAGCCTTTCTTGGTGAATATCCCAGATTTTAAGCGTGATATTGTGCACCATGATCAATACAGTTTGACCTCAAACACAAACATTATTGATCTTTGTTTATTCTGTGCTAGTGTAAACCACAATCAGCTGTTTTGTTGTAGATTTTGAGACGTCACCGCTGTATGTCTATTTGCGGGAGACGGTATGACAAATTTCCTCAAATACTTCATTTTTTTCACTATTTGGTGGTTCATTTCTACATTAAAGCAGTCATATGGAATTATCCCTGATTTATAAGTTAAAACAAATGCATTTACGCATTGTTTGATTCTCTCGCAATATCGCTGCTAATCCCTTTAAATATAAATAATAATTTTTGGGTATGAGCCATTTTATCACCATATATGTTTGTTACATCATCATGGCAACAAGCAATAACATGCTTACTAAAAGGTTAAAAAAGAAAAGCTTTATTAGCTCGCTTTTGCTCAAGGCTAGTAATGTCTGACTCTGATCCAAAAATAATTTTGAATTAGTAAAATAACCTTTGGTAAATCCGTAGTAGTATAGCCTAAACTAAAGTGCTACACTTGACGATATTTCTAAAAACCTATTAGTCACAATTCCGTCTAGGAATTACTTGAGTCTTACCTTAAGCTTTGAAAAATTGTTACAGCATTTTTTTTACAAAATTAAGTATATCTTCCTCTTCTTACAAGAAATGCCAGGTATGAAAACATTTTGACAATTCAGTTTTTATTCAAGTGATGTAAAATAAATGCTAATATTAAAAGTTGTTGAAACCAGACAATTTTCAAAATGTTTTGGACACTTACATGTGTAAGCATGGATTTTTGATAGTAAATTATATTCAGTAAAATTTTAAGAATAATAAAACACATACATTTAGGTTTTGGTGACACCCACTAGAAACATCCTTAATTTAAAGAGACACAGTGAGATTTTCTGAGGATACAAATTTCCCTAAATTTGCACTTAATTAGATGAGAACACCTATACTGTACTGAGAAAGTTTCAGAGGCGTAAAGGACAAAAAAGAGGAAAAGAATACCCAAATTCAGAGGGTGCATTAAGTCAATCCCTCAATGCATCAGTTTTTGGAAATTTACCTCAAATGGGTCATGTGATCCAACAAAAATCCTATTCTTAACACATAAAAACCCTGACTTTCGTGCTAAGTACTGACATGTGTAGTATAGTACAGTATAGTATAGGTACATTGCAATGCATTTTGGGATTGGTTCAAACACCCTCTGACCTCGAATGCTGCCCTAATTGGCACTATGGAGAAACATACTTGTAATTTCTGTTGTGCAAGTTAGAAAATACTAAATCATAGTTATATTACATAAAGACCTAATTTGACTTATTCACTTCAGGTGTGATTTTATAAATTGGTAAGCATTATAAATATGAAAGAAAAAACAAACCTGTTTTCCCCCAGAGTAGTTCTTTCCTAACTGTGAATTTAGGTGCCACCATTTTGTCTGTTGTGAAGCTTTGTGGGTAACAGACATATGAGTAACAGACAAAAGTAACTGCATGTTGTTTTCCTTGACTTTTTAGTGGTTGCTTTCCTGGTTGAGGAGTTAGGTACAGCACTTGTAACTGCTTTGCTGCATGTTGTGAGTGTTTTCTTAGGCATGGATTTGAAGTACAGCAGCTGTAACTGGTTCTTTCCTGCATGTTGCAGATGCTTTCTTTGACATGCACTGTGTTAGGCTCTTGTAACTGGTTTTTACTTCCGAGTGGTTGGTTGGTTGGTAGGTTGGTTGGTTGATTGATATAGGTTAAAAAACCCTTTAAACTGTGCATTCCTCTTTGCTGGTGTGATCGAGTGATTGAATGAGTGACTACCTGAGAAAGTGAATAATGACTGACACCAAGTTACCGCAAGTATACTTGTGTGACTTTTTTGTTAAAATTGACCAAAAGTGCAAATGATAAAGTTAAAGGGATTAGCAGCGATTTGCTGATCCCGAAACCTCGACAAAAAAATCATCAAAATTCCATATTTTTGTTTTTTTGGTTACTGGCACTGGATATGCAAAATAAACCTCAAGTGGTTGGCTTGAAATCCGTGTTTCAAAGACATGAGTACTTTTTCTCGTATTTTTTCTTTCTATACGTGCGTATCAAATTCCGACTTGAGAATCAAACAATCCTTTCTTGGTGAATATCCCAGATTTTAAGCGTGGATATTGTGGCAACCATGATCAATACGTTTGACCTCAACCACAAACATTATTGACTTTGTTTATTCTGGCTGTGGAAACCACAATCAGCTGTTTTGTTGTAGATTTTCTGAGACGTCACCGCGTCATGTCAATTTGCGGAGACGGTATGACAAATTTCCTCAACTCTTCAATTTTTTTCACTATTTGGTGGTTCATTTCTACATTAAAGCAGTCCATATGGAATTATCCCTGATTTATAAGTTAAAACAAATGCATTTCACATTTTTGATTCTCTCCCGTGCAATATCGCTGCTAAATCCTCCCTTTAATATAAATAATAATTTTGGTATGAGCCATTTTATTTTTCTCACCATATATGTTTGTTTACAACAACCTCATCATGGCAACAAGCAATAACAGGCTTACTAACAGGTTAAAAAAGAAAAGCTTATTCGCTCGCTTTTGCCTCAATGCTATAATGCTTTCACTCTGATCCAAAATAATTTTAATTAGTAAATACCTTGGTAATCCGTATAGTATATCTAAACAAAGTGGCTTACACTTGACGATATTTCTAAAAACCCTATTAGTCACAATTCCGTCTAGTAATTACTTGAGTCTTACCTTATGCTTGAAAAATTGTTACAAGCTTTTTTTTACAAAATTTAGTATATCTCCTCTCTTAAGAAATCCAGGTTCTGACAACCATTTTGACATCATTTTTGTTATTCAAGTGATGTAAAATAAATGCGATATTAAAATTGTTGAAACAGACAATGTCAAAATGTTTTGGACACTTACATGTGTAAGCATATGGATTTTTTTATAGTACATTATATTCAGTAAAATTTAAGAATAATAAACACATACATTTAGGTTTTGGTGACACCCACTAGAAACATCCGTAATTTAAAAGACACAGGATGACATTTTCTGAGGAATACAAATTTCCCTAGAATTTGGCCACTTAATTAGATGATAACACCTATACTGTACTGAGAAAGTTTCAGAGGCGTAAAGGACAAAAAGAGGAAAAGAATACCCAAATTCAATAGTGTGGCATTCAAGCAATCCCTCAATGCATCAGTTTTTGGAAATTTACCTCAAATGGGGGTCATTTGATCACAACAAAAATCCTATGCTTAACACATAAAAACCCTGACTTTCGTTCTAAGTACTGACATGTGTAGTATGTACAGTATAGTATATGTAACATTGCAATGCATTATGGGATGGGGTTCAAACACCCTCTGACTCGACTCTGCCCTAATTGCACTATGGAGAAACTACTTGTACTTTCTGTCGTGCACGACAGAAACTACTAAATCATCTTCTTATTATATAGAGATGGCGTGTTCGACTTATTCACTTCAGGTGTGATCTAATACATTAGTAAGCATTCCAAATATGTAAAAAACCGGGGTTCGAGAAAAATTGGGGGCGCTTCTTCCTGGAAATCTCATATCTCTTTAAAAACTTTTGTTGGAATTATTTTGAGGTTGTGGTGCTTATTTTCATAAATGTACCCGTCTAATAAGCATCTATTTTGAAAATGACTTCTATGAATGTGCTGAATACTATAACCCGGTTACAGACTGTATGGTAAGAAAAAGTTATAGATGTAGGATACAGATAAATTGCTCTGGGGTAATCATCTGTCAAAACAACTTCCAAAGATTACTGGCTAATCTTCTTAATCAAATGATAAAAATCTTATTAACATTTTGACATTTAGTACATCAGTGATGTTGCAGTGTGTACAGATTGCATTGTAACATTAAATTTGAAAGTTACTTTCTTTTGCTTGTAAAAGATGTATTTGTAGGCAAATTTCATATAGATATGTAGTTGTTGATTGATGTTGATTTTGGCCTATTTGTTTGTACTAGGTTTATACTCAATGTTTTCAATACTGGGAAATTTCTTAAAGGCAGTATAATTAAAGACCTTACAGAAATTTACAAGTAAAAATGTATGTGCCTTTCTTTTTCTATCCACTATTTGGTGTAAATTTAGGGCACATAGATATTGTCCAATTAACAGAATGGGCTAAAACAAAGCCTCATGTTTCCATGTTGGATTATGGCCTACCATTCCACGTGGGCCTAGTGTGGATTGGAAGGGACTCTGTTATTTAGTGTTATGGACTGTACACGACCCGATAAATATGACTGGAACCAACGTAGTGCTGACCCTCCAGTACCATAGCGATTTGATAGTCTCTGAAGTAATATATCATGATCAATAGTATAAAAGGCTGCAGTTAAATATAGGAGTATCAACACAATGTCACCATGCACATCCACGGCACGTAGAATATCATTTAAAATGCGTACGAGCGCAGTCTCTGTAGAGTAATATTTGGAGATTCATATCTTTGAATACTGCTGGTTTCTTCCTTTTATGGGAATTCTACAGACTTATCCTTCTCTTTGAAGCTAATCCTGCAAATTTCAAATATTTTGACTCTTTTGGGTGGATCACTGATAGTGTGCCTTTAAACAATGATCAGTATTTCACCTTCAAATTCTTTCGCAGCTCTTGTGACAAACAGTCTTATGACAAAGAGTCACATGAACTTTGTCAACTGTCACCATGGTCACATGGACTTGTCAACTGTCACATGAGTTCAGGAATAGTCACCATGATCTTGTTGTGTCAACAGTCACATGAGTCTCCCTTGTTTACGTGAAGATGCCTGATGCATGAATTGATGCCATGGTCAAAACAGAAAGTCCAAAGGCCAGAAACAACAAAAATTGTTTGATTGTTCTTAATAAATGGGTATAACTTTAAACCTTTATTTTAATTTTGCAAGAATGGAGTGGCAAATTCAATTCATTTGAAATGTGTTATGTTTCTGTTCATAACCTCTTTCTACGGATCTACTTTCAAAGTTATTTTGAGGCATTTCATATTTTGTTAAATACCTTGATAGAGTATAATGGACATTCTTATTCAGTGGGCGTGGTTTATCTTGTTAGCAAGAAATTTGATTGGATTAGGTCAAAGCTCCGCCCATCCATTACTGGGTAATAGATGGATAGTGCGTGCAGCAATTACGCGGTGTAGTTGAATACATGACACGCGCAAGCGGCGCGTTTATACTGCGTCATGCATTTTGCGTTGATACGCAAATGCAATTTACGCAGCGTGACGATCACTGCGCGATGACTGTGGTTCCTTGGATTGAAACATTTGTTTTCAAGAGGGGTGCAATTATTTAAATGAATAAAAAGAATGATGTTAGAATAATTTTGACAAATAAATTATGTTGATAAAAAGCAAAAAATACACAATTGTAAATAAGAATGAGAATAAAAGATGATATTTTTTGTTTTGGTCATCTTAGATGGTGTCATAATGGATGGGCATGCCGGTATCCACCACTCAAAATATTGGATGCCCATCCATTATGACACCATCTAAGATGGCCAAAAAAATCTCATCTTTTATTCTCTAAATATTTAATACAAACATATCAGGCTATTGCTGTTCATTTAAACATGAGGTGAAAAGACTTTAACTGTAAACTTCAAAATATATATTTTTTTTCTTTTTTAGTAACTGGCCTATTATGGTCTTAATAGTCATCATCTCTGGGGCAATGCTTTAACAAATTGGTGCCATGATAGCTGTTAACCTCATTTTGAAACTAGGATGCATTGAGGGAGAATTTTCCAATTGTGGGCTGAAGGTGGGACAGTGATCTTTGATAAGGAACAAGACTGAAATTTAATTGGATACCATAGTGGCTCTTGATGGTTAAGGCAATAGGGACCAGATCCTTTACCCCCCCCAATGTTCAGTAAACATATACTTAAATGTGCAGATGTGTTGCTCTCATTACCCCCACCCCCTTTCAGAATCTTTTCAGTTCCGTTGGCCTCCAAATTCATTTTTCTCCATATTTTCACTGAATGCTTTGAAGAAAATTCACTTCTTCAGCATCAAATTTGATAAAATCAAGGAAATTTTTTTGTCGGGTCGCCTTAGCGACCCGACTATAGAAACCACTGCTCTCAAAATTGCGAAGGAGTCTATTTTTATAGCTGAAGGTCATTTCATTGAAGGTTTCTTTTATGAAAATGATCTACGTACTACTATTAATTTTGGAGTTTTAGTGTTGGGTGTGTAATGCGATGCAATTTCAGACAAAGAATAACATCATTGCATGTTTTAAATGGCCTTAAAAAGCATTTCTTTGATTTTAGTCTCTGCCAAGACTGGCTGGGAAATGAGAGTTTGGTTAAAAGGTTGCAGGGATAAAAAAAAGGGTGAGTAACAAATAGGAGAGTTATAAGTAAGAAAATGATCAGGCCACGTAGAGTTAAACTACGGTGAGCAAGAGGTAATATGACAAGGGTGAAAGGCAAAAAATTGGAAGGGATATTATTTAAGATGAAAATTTAGGTAACATCTTTATTTGAAATGTCAGGAAGGTGTAACCTATGTTAAATTAAAGCTTATAACTTGGGGATTCAGTTTTAACACATTTTGCGCCCAATTGGGTGTTTTTTTCTATTTTCTTTATTTGAAATGACAGGAGAGTTTTACGTACATCAAATTAAAGCTACAACTATGTGAGGTCAAAGGTCACATACCAAGGTCAAAGGTCAACGGGAGATCAAGTTGTATACAAGGTGATTGGTTCTAATGCAATCTTATACTCATGTATCAAACATCTACTTTAAATCAGTTATATATCTTTTTATACATGTTTCTGTAATTAAAGTGCAACTTCAAACTAGAAAACCATTTACTCTTAGAGGGTAATTAAGTCCATCCCACAATGCACTGGTTTTTAGGAAATTTCACTTCAATAAGGTCATGTGATTTCACATAAAAATACTGACATTTACACTCATTTTAGCCCACAAAGTGCTAGTACTTAGGGAATTTTAGCATGATTATGAAGTGGCTCATGGTTCTTAAACTTCATTAACACTTTTTATCCCTATGTACTGATATGTGTTTAGTACAGTACAATATAGGAACATTGCAATGCATTATGGGATTGATTTTAAATACCCTCTGGTATTCCCCCAAAGAAATATTTCCTGCCACCACATAGCCCCCTTTGGAATTGAACTTTCAAGTTATTATTTTCTTCGCTATAACAAAAGCAAGTCCAAATCCTAAAGTAAGCAATGAACAAAATAACACAGCCCTGTCGCAGATTAATACTGCTCAAACCGTAACCAATTATTCGGTTTACGTAGTTTCAATAATTAATGATAAATTGTCTATTGCAAGACTGATAGCCATATAGAGTCATTACTTCAGCATCACTGTCACCAGAAACATTGATCAACAACGAACACTATTACAGCATTCACCGGTGATTATTTGAGTTCACCAAATGAGGCATTAAAAGTGGGATCGTTCGTGGGTTCAATATTAGCTATAACTAATTATTTGATAACTGCTGCCATGGTAGTGTGCGTTATGTACATAGAATTTCTCTTAAAAGGTTTTTCTTAATGGGTTTGGTTAGTAAGCTGGTGTAATGGTTTGTGTTGGGAGGTGGGAGTGATTGTTGTGTCTGGTTGGTTAACTCATTTAAGACTTTTTTTGCTGATATCTACTTAGAATACACAAAGCATGACCAAATCTTATAATTACACCCCTATAGGAGCTACAACCTACTAGCAAAAACCAAGCCTTTCCATAAGATGAATTGGACCGGGAGCCAGAAATCTAGAAAAAGTGGCTCCTGGTCCCTAATTTTTTAAGGGAACCGGGAGCCGTATTGTTAGGACCGGGAGTTATTTTAACAAATTATTAATTACGCAAGTACAGTGGGTAAAGTCTCAAAATATTATGAACATACTTTTGGAGACACCCACAAGTGACTAACTCACCCATTTATTTAAAAAAAATGAGTGTTAAGGTTGATATGAAATGGAAATAGTGAGAAATAAAACAGGAATCGTCCCACTTTGTTTTTTGGTTATTTCAATTATTCATATGCTAGCCTAGGATCGATCGCTTGTCGATCAACCTTATCGTTGCCTAATCACTATATAACTCGTACGCCGTAATCGACAGACAATTACGCGGCATCGTAACAGTTTCAGCCCCAAGAGAACAGATTTCAATGCATAAAATATTAATCTAAATCCCTGCTAAAAACGAAGAAATTACATTACATGAGTACGTGTTACGAAAGTTCCAAAGATGTGCAAAATTTGGAAGCTGGAAATGACCGCCCCCAAGCTTACTTCCGGGTTTGAAAAGGTGTTTCTTGATATGAGTCACACACAGTATTTTAATTTAAAATTTGTTAGGGAGATTAGAAAAACTCCGTACGTGTTATTTTTTTTTCTTTTTCTTTACCCATTTCTTGATTTTGTTGGTGCCCATATTGGTCCATTTATAGTGCGCAGGCAATATGGCACAATCAGTAATTTTGTTAAATTTACTGTAGAAGTTATAATCCATGTGCTATCCGGCCAAGGTTTTTAATGTCGCATTTAATCACGGCGGTAATGTGCACTGAATTAACAATTTATGTTGTGTAATTGTAATTAAAAACCATTTCGGATGCCTTTTCACACGAAAGTATTCAATAACTTTTAATTCAGGAATTGAGTACACCAAAGAACTGGGCGCAATTTTGCTTTCAAAATCCGGTGCCCGGGTGCCGATTTTCCTGTCTTACCGAGCGCCAAAACATGGGAACCACTGGGTAATCGCCCAGCGCCCCAGCTAAGGAAAGGCTTGGCAAAGCAACCTCAGTCAAGAAAATGCCCCTATTTTAAGCAATCAGGGATAAGGCTGTGGATCTTGTAACTGCCTTAACACAGAGTCTAGTTTAATCCACTACTTCCAGTTCATTTAACCTGATCTTCTTTTGTAAATATAGCCACACCATCTTAGCACATGTGTACTCCATCATGTAACAATTGCACAGGCATATTATGTAAACCGGTGGATCCCTGGTTTCGTGATCACTTGGATTATTTAAAGCACTAACTGTTTGAAAACTGTTTTTGTGATTACACGGCTTTGTGGGGTGCATATCCGCTAACCAAATGAACGTGATCTGGCCCAGCCAGCACAACCAAGTTTGTGACCGTATTACCCCCCAAAAAGGGCACACAAGACACACAGACAGACAGACAGATACACATGCCTATCTAATACAGATATCATGAGCCTTGCACAGGGCTGTGAAACATTCCACTTGTGTTTAAAAAAATATTCTAAACTGGCACAAGTTTGCACCATTAGTAACCATTAGTAGCATAATTGCTCTAATTTCCATAGCACATGTAACGCATGAGCAAATTTTAGACCAATCAAATAAAGCAAATGAATCTAGTATGTGGATGATCTGAAATAAACAAAAAGTTTATAAAAAGTAAGCTTTGCCACACTGTTTACACCATGATAACGCGTGCCTGGCAGCAAGCAAATTAATTGGAAACCGAAGGCATACCCATTATTGGAATGCAGTTTTAATGGGCTTTCACAAGAGTAGGTCTTTGTTTTATAGCCTTTCCTCTGATTCTTTGCTATCTTAAGCTAACTGTGCTTGTTTCAATATATATGATCTGAATAAAATCAACCAACCCTACCTACCTACTGACAACCCACGCAATCCATTCCGACTGCCCGCCCATGCAATGTATTTGCATGACCATATTGCCAAGGTCCGTTCCTCCAATGGGCCCTTTATACTGTTATCTCCTGGTACCCCGCCCAGTGGGCAATCGACGCTAGAACGTCGAAAAGACTTCGAGAGTTTTATGAATTTACACACTATTTATGTCGAAAAATGCATCGATTTGACGTCGTTCTTAAAACTTCGATTCATTGCATTTTCGACGTAAATTTCTAAAAACCGTCGACCTGTTTTCGACGTGCCAACGTCGTTTCTACGTCGCTCTAAAAACTATGCCCGCTGGGTGGTGTCCCAGGTCTAAGTTGCGGTGGCTAATCTGTAGCTGGTTTACCGCTGGTAGGGACTAGAAAAAGAAAATCTACCTACAAGAGCGTCGGATCTGGAGAGCTAATGGCACCTTCATGCTGTCTTACGTGGTGGGCATGGTTGCCCAATGCCTATGCCGCCTGCCGAAAACTGTGGATTAGCGTCAGGAAGGGAATCCTGTCAATTTTGGCTTACTAATCTTAATAGGCAGCAGTATTGCTGGTAGTTGTGAGTTGATCCGGGCCACCCCCCTTAACAGGGACAAAGTGCAAGATTCAAACTTGGGATTTCTCTTCAGATACGGACAGAAATTCTAACATGTGACCATAGACGGCACCATCAGAATCAGTTGAACCTTTAGACTAAAAACCAACCATTTTCGATGATAGCTCTTGAACGATATAATGAAAAGGAACTAAAATCGTAAATCTAAATCTAAACTACCTTTTAATATTTCTCAGGAAACATTCTCTTGAACTGTAAATGCTAAACAAATCATATTGTGCTCCTCTAATCTGCCTCTCACGTGGGAAATTTTACAAAAAATTCAGACAATGGTACCCTAAGTGGCCATTCACTTGTTGAGGGAGTTCATCTCCTAGCAGAGTGAAAACAACTGAAAATCTGAAATTGTCTGTGTTGGTGGGCTCCTGTGAGAAGTGTAGGGTTTGTGATGTAGGTCAAATACTGTAACATGGATAATTTTTGTGGTGCAAAATGTTCGCAAAGTTAAGCAACCCCTTATTTCTGCCATAAGAAACTTCTGTAAATTCATCATCCTCACTTTGAATATAATTATTTTCAAGATATATTTTTAACAAAATTGCATCACTCATAACATTTATAAACAATTTGCTTGCAAATAAACCTTGCTATGTACAGTACATGTGCAAAGTACATGAGGAAGAGAGAGAGGGGAGAGACATATTTCTGCTTTGAATTCAGGACAGGTTTGCAAATTTGCCTTTAATGCCTAAGTTAAGTGAGGTAGGCAGTTTGATGTTTAGTACAATGATACAGCTAGAGGGAGGGAGAAGTGAATAGTACACCTGGAGGCATCTGATTTAAGCAGCCGGCTAAAACCATAACACCTTGCTAGTGAAAACAGTGTGGGTGTGGCTCCCCCATATTGGTTCGTGACTTTCATCCTTATTAATGGTACATCGATTGGTGGTTGGGAGCTTGTGGACCTTTTGGTTTTGAATGTTGTATAATGTAAGTGCTTATACAATTCTGATGCAAATTAAGAAGGTCCAATTATTACATTAATCAATAGGTTAAAATCCTGGGGATGGAGGGATATATTCCCTTTGGAAATATAGTCATCCCCTCCCCACTCCCCAAAATAATTAAATGGTAGAAGATAGTGCCTTTTGTCTTAAAAGATGAATTTTCTTTTATTTTATCACCAAAGAAAAACATTTTTGGTGCTCTATACACAGTAATATTCACCATGGCACACTCTGAATTGTCTGTTGTGCGTGTATGTGTGGGTGTGTGTATGTGTGGATGTGTGTGTGTGTCACTAAATTGTTAATTTTTTTTTAAAAAATTGACCTCAATTGAAAAGTTGAAGTTCAATTGGAACCAAACTTCTGTCATAGGTGCACCATGGGATCCCTCATATGTTGATGAGGTCAAAGGTCATGTGCCAAGGTCAAAGGTCATGTGAGGTCAAGTTGAAAAATAGACTAAAAATGTAAAATTGACCTCAATTGAAAAGTTGAAGTTCAATTGGAACCAAACTTGTGTCTTAGGGCTGTCTACGCTGACGTCACAATTCGGCCATTTTGAGGTACGGGGAAGTTATAGAGCGGCCATTTTGTGGTGATGATTCCCATAGGCCGCCATGTAAAACTGGCATAAAATGCGCCAAATTTTTACCTGAAGTGATAGCAAGAGACTGGAATGGTAGCCACTAGTTAGGAAATAACATGCACATTTTAGAATGCCTATTCGTTTCACTTGCATGGTAGAAACAATCCAAAGAAATGGTCTTAAAGGGTGCCAAACGCAAACGGCCTCGTAGAAACACACGTTTGTTTATCACCTCCGATGAACCAGGGCTGTGATGAACTAAGATTCGGATTTGTTAGAAAGTACGCGCAGTGTTGTGTGTCGCAGAGTGATACTACGCAACGAGGGCTGATGATAAAGGCTAAGCACCGGCAAGTGACCCGGATGAGTAGACAGCCCTATAGGTGCACCATGGGATCCCTCATATGTTAATGCTGTCAAAGGTCATGGAGCGGCCCACAGCTTATATTCTTTGAATATAGTGAGCACGAAAGCCGAGAACCGCGAAATTCTAGTTAAAGATATTTCCTCAGTTCACTGAATTTGTTCAAGGTACTAAACCTTCGCCTAATTGTTGAGAATACGTATTACTGTAAAAACACTTAATTTTGTGAGGTATTTAATATTGTGCGAATTTTGCAAGAACTTCACAAAGTCGCAAAATTCATGAAAAAAATTCAAACAAATTCAGACTTCTGAATATAAAGAGAAGAATCACTTTAAAAGGTCTATTAGACCCTTTGAAATGTTAGTTTGTCAGTCAACATTACTCACACCCACTTAAATCAAATCTTCACTGCTCTGCATGTCAATCTTTTACACTAGCTGTCTACATTACTGGGTTTAATAAAGACCTGCACTATAAAGAAAGTATATCAAGGGTAAATATATGAATTCATAATGTAAACAATGGCATACTTTGATATTAGAGTTGGCACGCTTTAACCCAAGCAGAATCTTTATTAAAGGCAAGCAAGGATTTGACTTTGTTGGAGAAGACAACTAAACAAAACATAATAATTTTTTTTTTTTTTTTTTTTTGGGTCTTCAAGATGTTCACTGTGGTGTTTTAAAACACGATGTTTGGACTTAAGTTGTTGAATCAGTTAGCCACAACAGGTGATGTGACATTAACAGGGCCGCCGCGAGAAGGCTTCAACATGACTGTGTTGAGAATACATAATATATACTGTAAAAACACTTAATTTTGCGAGGTATTTAATATTTTGCCTCAAATTTGTGAAATTAAAAATTGTGAAATAAATGATGCAAAATCAGAGTTCTGAATGTAAAGAGAAGAATCACTTTAAAAAGGTACGTGTATTAGACCTTTTGAAATGTTAGTTTCTGTCAGTCAACATTACCCACACCCACTTAAATCCAATCTTCACTGCTCTGCATGTCAATCTTTTACACTACTGTCTACATTACGGGTGATAAGACCTGCACTAGAAAGAAAGTATAATACTCAAGGGTAAATATATGAATTCATAATGTTCAATGGCATAACTTTGATCTTAAGAGTTGCACGCTTTAACCCAAGCAGAATCTTTATTAAAGGTAACAGCAGGACAACTAAACAAACATACAAATCATAACACTGTAACTGATCGAAATGCGAGGCGTCTTTATGAATAAGTTGTTTCTTTATGTGGCACAGCAGCTGTAGTTAGAATTCTATTTGCTGGCAGGAATATTTAGCAATTCTGTAAATTTGGCTTGTAAATCTTGTAGTGTTATCAGAACATACTGTATGTACAACTTATTGTTTGTGTGTCGGGGGGTGTGTCATGTATGTGCGATACGTGTGTGTGTCTGCAGACAATGCCAGCCAAATGAATTAAAAAGGGCACTCTGCAAGATAGTGCAAACTGTCAAGTAATTAATGTGACATTGATGTGGAATGCCGCCATGGTGTCCCAAGGGTGTATTGAGTCAATTCCTCCAATGCACTGGTTTTGGAATTTCACCTCATAAGGTCATTGTGATCTCGGCACAAAAATCTATTCTTAAAGCAACAACCCCTGACTTTGCAACTCATTTTAGTCTGCGAAGCAGTTGTACGTTCCTAACCTGACATTGTTATTAAGTTGCTTGTTCTGATTTTTTGCTATTATGTTCTTTACTTGATATGACAGCCTGACAGTTGTACCACGGACCATCAAGTACCGTGGGAAGCAACTTAGCGGCTTTTAAGGCTAGACGGCGATAATGGTATAGTGCAATGCCCTGTTCACTACTGTGGCTAATATTGATGGTTAAACCAGTAAAACGTACTTTTTATCTGTATCCTGAGAAAAATTGGATTTGAAAACTTAAATTTCAGGACGAAAATTAAAAAAAATAAAATACGGCCTTTCCTTATTATTCTGAGGTAATCGTGTAATGTTTCCCCCCTCCTATATTTCCGCTCCTCTAATGATTTTAACCCTGGTGCCACCCCTGGTTTGTTTTTTATTCGAATCAAATATAAAATATAATATCACTGACATTCTGATTTGGTTTTGTGGTGTGAATTGGGAGTTTTAGATTTTTGTTTGTCGGGTCGCCTAGCGACCGACTATAGAAACCACTGCTCTGCAAATTGCGAAGGCAGTCTATTCTTTCTTTATCTGAATGTCATTTCATTAAATGTTTTCTTTTATGCTAAATGTCTACAGTCTAAAGTTAATTTTGGAGTTATAGTGTTGGGTGAGTAATGCGCTGCCAATTTCAGACAAGATAACATCATTGGCAGTTTAAAATGGCCTTACAAAGCATTTCTTGATTTTAGTCTCTGCCAAGACTGGCTGGGAAATGGGAGTTGTTAAACGTTGCATGGATAGATAAAGGTGAGTAACGAATAGGAGAGTTATAAGTAATAAATGATCAGCCTCACTAGAGTTTAACTACGTGAGCAGAGGTAAATGACAAGGTTGAAAGGCAAAATGAAGGATATTATTTAAGACGAAATTTAGGTAACAATTCCAATTTATTTGAAATGACAGGAAGGTGTAACCTCGCATTAGTATTCAAGCTTTAACTTGGGGATTCCTTCTACAACACATTTTGGCGCCCAATTGGGTCGTTTTTTTTTGTGCTCTATTTTCTTTATTTGAAATGACCAGGAGAATTTAACGTACATCAATTAAGCTTTTAACTTGGGGATGCGTTTTTACTATTTTTCGCCATTGGGCTCCTTTTCCTTTTCTATTTTCTCTTTATTGAAATGACCGGAGGTAAGGTGTACTCCTACGTTAAAATTATAGCTTATACTTGGGGATTCAGTTTTACCACGTTTGCGCCCAATGGGCGTTTTTTTCTATTTTCTTTATTTGAAATGACTGAGAGTTTTACGTACTCAAATTAAAGCTCGTAACTTAGGGATGCAGTTTTTTACATATTTTGGTTGGCGCCCAGTTGGGTACCTTTTCTATTTTCTTTTTATTTGAATGAGACAGGAAGGTGTAACCTACAAAGCTTATAAACTTGTGGATTCATAACACCTTTTGTCGCCGCATTTGGGCGTTTTTTTTTCTCATATTCTCTTCTTATTTAAATGACAGAGAGTTTTACATACATCAATTAAAGCTCGTAACTTATGGGATGCAGTTTGTACACATTTTGCGTCCATTTTAACACATTTGCGGCCATTGGGCGTTTTTTTTTTTCTCTTTCCTTTATCTTGAAAATGACAGCATTTTTTTTAACAAGCGTAACAACCTCAATTAAAGCGTTACAACTCTTAATGGAGGGCATGGCATTTTTTACATAGGTTGTCCGAAAGTAGGCGCCTTTCTATTTTCTTTAATTTGAAATGACGGGAAGGTTGTGTAAAAAAAAACCTACGTTTAAATTAACGTTTAATTGGATTCAGTTTAACACTTTTTGTTGCGCTCATGGCGTTTTTTTCTATTTTCTTTATTGAAATGACAGGAGAGAGTTTACGTACATTAACTTAAAGCTCGTAACTTAGGGATGCAGTTTTTACATCATTTTGCACGCCAATTTTAACACATTTGCGCCCAATTTGGGCGTTTTTTTCTATTTTCTGTTCTTTATTGAAATACAGAATTTTACGATAGCATCAAATTATAAAGCTTTTAACTTAATTAGGGATGCATTTTTTACATATTTTGCGCCCAATTAGGCGCCTTTTCTATTTTCTTTATTTGAAATGACAGGAAGGTGTAACATACGTTAAATTAAAGCTTCCAACTATGTGAGGTCAAAGGTAACATACCAAGGTCAAAGGTCAATGGGAGATCAAGTTGTAAACAAGGTGATTGGTTCTAATGCAATCTTATACTCATGTATCAAACATCTACTTTAAATCAGTTATATTTCTTTTTATACATGTTTCTGTAATTAAAGTGCAACTTCAAACTAGAAAACCATCTACTCCTCTTAAATGCTTTTTAATGTTGTTCTTATTTCTTGTAAAATTATGCCTGGCGACCCGACACAGTTTTTTTTAAATACTTGTTTGACAAACTATTGCATGACCTTTCAAAAAGTATATTGTGTTTAAGGGTGATTATTTACTCAGTAATTTACTCTTGCAATTTCGATAGCCCCATCCATTCTTTGGTAATTTGTATTGGTAATAATGATCCACTTTCTTCCAAATGTTGAAAAAAAGACCATAAAGTAAAGCATTCATCACTTCTATTAAAAACATTTTAAAAAGGAATGTTGATGTCACTTTAATGTTTAAATAATGCAGAATATGATCATGTAAAAATCTCATTTTCTCAAATTTGTGACACGTTCCCGGTTGCAAATGAGCGGGTCACATTTCCATGATGGCATTCACTTGGAATATGTCATGGATTTCTACAAATCTTGCGTGTTAAACAAGGGTAGACATCATCTTAAATATATGGTTACTGCAGAGCAAATTCATTGGATGTTCATATAGTTATATGATGTACTCTCTAAATGTAAACAAGTGAAATTTTCACTCCCCAAAAGAGAGAAATTCTTTTAAACCACTCCAAAATGAGTGGTTTGTACTTAAACAGAGCGAATTCCCACTCAAAAAGAGTGAACATCACTCCAAAAAGAGTGGATTTCCACTCGTTTTTGTGTTGTCCTTCGTATCACTCCTCAAAAGTGTTATACTTCATTTAACACCTCAAATGATTGGAAATCCATTCTTTTTTGAGTGATTTTTACTCTTTTGAGTGGAAATTAACTCTTTTTTAAGTATAAACCACTCATTTTGGAGTGGTTTACAAGCGTTCCACTCTTTTGGGGAGTGAAATTTTCACTCATTTACATTTAAAGAGTAATTGGCCAATTAGAGACATGGTAAGAGCAGCTTTAAAGGCTGTCTCAGAGATTTCCTGAGGAGGGTGCCATCAGTTTTCAAACAAATTGTGTTTTTGGCATATACATGTAATGCCTGTCCATACTAATCACTGTGTGAAATAACTAAGCTCAAGTCAAAGTCCTTCATATAGAAAATCACAACTTTGTTCTAAAATTCCAGATTCAGAATTTTTGTTAAATCCTATGGCACTGTTATACTATACAGAAATGTTTACTGCATGAAAATGAAACATCTGATTCATCTCAAACTTTTGGACATTTTAGGTGACTATGTTTAGTTCTAGTTGGCTATTTCTAATTAATACACACAAAATATATTCTGAAATCTCTGCGTCAGCCTTTAAGGCACATTTTGTGATGTTTGCACTTTTGTTTGTGGTTAGCAAGATATCTTTGAGAAAAAGTAATTTCCAAAATTTCAGTTGATTCTGACAGTGCATTTTGATGTTACAAGTAAATGTTTGTATCACACTGCCCCCTGTGTTAGGGTCTTAAAGACACTATCAGTGATCCATTATAAAGAGTCAAAATATTTAGAATTTGCAGGAACAGCTTGAAAGTGAAGGATAAGTCTTTAGAATTCTCTTACAGTATTTTTTGCAACTGAAAAATTGATAGATAAGGAAGAAAACAACAGTGTTCAAAGATATGAATCGCCATTCAATTACGTGTTGTAGTAAGTGTCCGTACAGACACTAATGAGTAACATCTCTGATTCTGTGCTTATTAGATGGCTTTTGGTCTTATAACTTGTAGGGTATGTTAGGATACCTGTACTTGTAACAGACATGCAAAAATCTGAGTTTTGATGATTTTTTAGATTTTCTGATTTAGCAAATCCCTGATAGTGCCTTTAACTTAGGGTAATGGTCTAGGATTATGATTATGAAAACTATAAGTGAATTCTTACATGAAGGTAAAACAATCAAGTGAGGTGGTTTATCAATGAGATGCCAGATAAGCAATCATAGTGCAAAAAACTAAGAATTTTGTAATACATGGGCACCTTTCTTTAAAAAGGCTAAGTATGCCTTAAAGGGGCATGAGGATATTTTCTGAGGATACAATTTTCTCTATATTTGTATTTAATAGGTTGTATGACACATACCCAGAAGGTTTCGAAGGTTTATTGGACAAACAAGTAGAAAAGGAAACCAAAAACTACATTTTGACCTTGCCTGTTGTCCTAATAGGCCTCCATAGAGTAACACGCTTTGATTTTCTGTCGTGCATGACAGAAAATACTAAATCATCTTTTATTACGTAAAGACGGCGTTTCCGGCTTATTCACTTCATGTGTGATTTCGTACATTGGTAAGCATTCTTAATATGTAAAAATCCTGGTTTGACGGCGTTTCCGGCTTATTCACTTCATGTGTGATTTCGTACATTGGTAAGCATTCTTAATATGTAAAAATCCTGGTTTGACCAAAAAATTGGGGGCGCACTTTCCGAAAATCTCCTTGTGTCTCTTAAACCCTTGACTGAGCGCTATTTTCTCATTTCTGATTGGCTAATTACACCATACTCATTTTAATAATCAATTGAAATGCAGCTTCCAAATATTTAAGCTGTAGACCTTTTTAGCCAGTAACAATTCTTATGTTGCTAATTGGCTGAAAAAATCACAAAAGTTCGACTGTGACCAATCCACAGGTTTACTCACGGGATTAAATCTTGATATTTCCTCCCCATTGTGACCCCCTGTGTGACCCTCACTGTAATCGAACTAACAAGTCAGTATAGTCTGAGTGAAGAGTTGGTCTGAATGATGACATCATTTGCTCTGAGTTAAGAATTCTAGTATCAAGAGACGACATCTCAAACTATTAGCTTTGGGTTATGTGGAACACAAGACAACCAAACCGTTGTTTACCCCTGCATATTGGTTTTAAAGTGTAATGTAAAATGAAGTGATAGACAAGTGGCCCTTGTGCAAAATGCCATGTTCTGTCGTTTCACTCTGGTCGAGAGGAATAATGCATCCGTTCCTGTCCATTTAGCTTGTTCGGTTGTCGTGGTCACCAGGTAGCTCTCAAACAATGAACAAGAAATGAAGCAGTCTCGAAATTGACCCAATGCAACTTTCTGCTCAGTTCAACATGCCATGTAGCATCTAGTGATTGATGTGACAGCATGGTACACTGCATGAAAGCCCAGTAAGATGTGACCTAGATATTTTCCCCTTAGCTTCTCGGGTTATGCATACAGATGAAAATGGAGATATATCTACTATTTGGCGGTCCCCGGGTTTCGTGATCACCTGAGTTTCGCAATCACCTGGCATGAATGACCCTCAGGTTTTGCGGTGCCTTTGACCTGGAATGATCCCTGATGACCTTGTTGTGACCTTTAAAATTTTTGGCATCATCAGTCGCCCCCGCCCGCCAAGTTTCGTTTGGATACACGAAAGTTTACCCAATTTGACCTCCTTTGACCTTGAATGACCCCTGATGACCTTGTTGTGACCTTTAAGATTGTTGGCATCAACAATCAACCCCACCCTCCAAGTTCCATGTCCATACACCAACATTTGACCTCATTTGACCTTGAATGACCCCTGATGACCTTTGATCCACTAACCAATACAACATCGGTTTTCGGACGGTCAAGGGGCACCCACCCACCAAGTTTCAGGAACGTGCGACCCTCAGTCTCTGAGAAACCAACGTTTAACCTCATTTGACCTTGAATGACCCCTAATGACCTTGTTGTGACCTTCAAAATTTTTGGCATCAAAAATCAACCCCACCCTCCAAGTTTCATGTCCATACACCAACGTTTACCTTATTTGACCTCATTTGACCTTGAATGACCCCGGATGACCTTTAATCCACTAACCAATACAACCTCGGTATTCGGACGGTCAAGGGGCACCCACCCACGAAGTTTCAGGAACGCGCGACCCTCGGTCTCCGAGAAAATAGACGCGGTCAGACAGACAGACACACTAGACCACCGGTATTATTATATAGATGTGTCAAAAATTGTTTTTGTATGGTTAGCATCACATGCACAAGAAGCCATGGTTATTTAGTATAGTCCCACCTGTTTTTACCCTAAAATTTTCTTGATTTTAGAGGGTGGGATATTAATAGGATCTCCATCCTAACATAAAACATGAAAACATCAAAATGCCAGCATTTTTATATTCGCATGTGTAACATGTGAATATATTGTACTCGTGCAGTTAAGTTTCCTTCTTCTTCTCCTTCTTCAGAAGCTTACAATGGACACCCATAACTCAATCAAGAACCATAGCAGCCTTGGGCAGGCCCGAATCCAGGATTTGAAAAACATCAAAATTCCCGGGGGGCTGAAAGAGCTTAAAAAGCTGTAACTTGTCCAAAATGGGCTGATTTTGCAAGAATTTGCAGAATTACCGGGAGGCGCGCTCCCCCTCCGCCCCCTCCCTGGATCCGTGCCTGTTGGGACCCAAACTTGGTAGGCTTAAAAGCTGTAACTTGTCCAAAATGGGCTGATTTTGCAAGAATGTGCAGAATTACCGGGAGGCGCGCTCCCCCTCCGCGCCTGTTGGGACCCAAACTTGGTAGGCTTATAGCCCCTGGGCCCCCAATGTACCTTTTGGGCATCTCGAACCCAGAGGACAAAGGTCAAGGGCTACAGGGGACCAAATGTTAAAATCTAAGGACACCTATATGGGATTTCAAAATGGTGACTTGGGAAACTGCTATGTGCATTTGCTATGGAAGCCTCGATCCCAGTGACATTACAAAATTACCTCTTTACCCTTTGTTCAATAAATCTCAGTAATATCATAATTTTAGAAAAATTGACTTCAAAATCCGTCGGGCTTAGTGGATCAACCCCTCTGCAAAATAGTCTACGGTAATTTCCAATACGGTCATTTGGATTTAATATTTGTGACCAATATAGCCTTTAGTTGAGTCTCCATCCGATCTACCTAAGAGCGCCCTCCTACCAGTAAGTCTTTTAAATAACTACATTCGGTCACATCGGATGTTGATGCCGATTTGATTCACTGTTGCCTTGTTAGACTGGCATGTCGCATGTCCTGGTAACCCCTGTACCTGCCCGCCCACCTCACCTGCTTAAAAATATATATAAAACTAACATCATGTAGTCTGCATGTATTATTTGCCAGGAGAAGCCTATACAAATATTCTCCATCTCATGTCAGCTATGTTGATAAACTGACATAGCAACTGGCAACACTAGTAGTTTTGTTAAAGGCTGACTCTCTGAAATACTTGTGAAAATAAGGCCATAAGACCTGCCAACTCCATACATTTTTGTGTCAGTTGGGGTAAGATAGCTTCCACCTGGCACCTTAGGGCCTACATCAAGCCTGGAGGTTCAAGGAATATCATTTTACTTCTGTATGGAGTATTTTTGCTATAAATTTGGCACCTGCTAAGAGAGAGTGCAAATCAAAA
The DNA here is from genome assembly GCA_023653785.1 of Ophioderma brevispina. Taxonomy (NCBI): domain Eukaryota; kingdom Metazoa; phylum Echinodermata; class Ophiuroidea; order Amphilepidida; family Ophiodermatidae; genus Ophioderma; species Ophioderma brevispina. The sequence continues at coordinate 8,345 of JAMKCH010058758.1, read as the reverse complement.
ATCTTCAGATTTAAGTCTGTTCTTTTTAATAATGTGCGTATGTGCCAGGGTGTCGGTCTTGTAAGTGTACGTATATCCATTCGTGACTCCCATATAGTCCAGTGTGAATTGTGGGGCTCAGGCCATAATTTCAACAAAAGTTTAAAGTGCCACCAAATCTCATTAGTCATCAGCATGATGCATGCATGCTTGATTGCTTGTGTGTGTTGTGGGGAGTGAGAGAGGTGGTTCATTTGATTAGATCATGGTGATGTCAGTTCAGGGAGAGTGTGGCATAGTGGATAGGATCCTTGTCTGTGGTGCAAATTACCCAAAAATCCAGAAGTTCGAATTCTGGAGGGGGACACTTGCTGGATTTATTCGGGGATCAATTCTGGATTGTTCGGTAACCAGTTATTGAGCAAAAAACACAATACCGCTTCCTTCCCACAGTTCACCGCGGAATTGGGCAAATGAACCATGAAAAGCCCATCATACTCGGAGGGGATGTTAAGCCTCGGTCCCGTGTACGAGGATTCCCAGCCTCAAAGAAGGCCATGTTAGGAGTATATCATGGATTACATGCTGTCCTGACCAGCTTACTCAGCCAAATCTGCACCTCTGCAAGCCATTACCAATGACTTGGGGACTTATGAAAAGGAAAAGACGTTTAAAATAAAATTCTATCTTCATCACATGATGCCAATTTAGAATAAAGCTTAAAAAATTAAGACAAAATCTGGTATCTAAAGGATGACTTGAAAGTCATGTTATCACCAGTGGCGCTATCGGGCCCTGGCCCGCTCTGAGGGGGCCAAAAATTATCAGTCTGGGAAATTTTTCCTCTCAGGAGAGGTCAAAAGGCCAATTTTTCCCGGTCCGCAGAGGCTACAAAATGGCTTGATTTTAGCAGATTGTTGGCAATTTTCCCGGCCAACGTCGCGGGGGGGCCCGGGGGCCGGGGGGGGGGGGGGGGGGCAACCTGCCCCCTTGCCCCCCCGCTGTTCGCCCGTGGTTATCACTGTGTTTACTGTGTTTATCACTGTGTATATACCATTGTTTAAACCAATTTAGTTCGTAGTGCATGCTACCAAAAACCATGCTGTGCAAAGTCATGGAAAATTAAAACCATAAAAACTTTGGGACAAAAGGAAAATGGCATGCATGCTTATGTTCTCATTATCCACAGGTCCATTTAAACTTTAACAAAATCATGCCAGAGGATACCAAGCCAAGTATACCTACCTTAAATAGGATAACTTTAGTGATCAGTCAATGAGCATTCAATAGAAAGATCATAGGACTTCCAAGTCTATATGCAGTGGTTAGAAATTAATGTATTGACTATTAAGAATGTACCTATTCATTATATAACGTACATGACAGGACTTGATGGTACAAGTGAAGGGTTTTATTTAGCATTCAAGGAATTGTTCAGTTGCATGTCTTACCTTCATGTTAAAGCCGGCCACGGGAACATTTTCACCAAACTATGAAATTTCTTCAATTTGCTCTCAAATGATAGTCTAGGCCCAGATAAGATTTCAATAGCTTCCCACGATGCAATTGCTCCATGGAGGTTTTTGTACAGGAAGTTATGATGTGGGTAGTAGTGCTGAAACATGGCTAAATTGACAGTACTGATCACAAACTTGCATTGTAAGCGCGTTCATCTATAACGTCCACATGGCAACATGCTACAAAAATCCAATGGAAGCAATGCGTGTGGGAAGTACTGGTATCTTCTCTTGTCTAGGCCATTGGAAGAATGGAGAGACATTTTACACATAAATATAACATACTCAAAAACAGTAGGGACGTTAATAAGAGGTGGGATGAGAAAAAAAAAGAATCCATGTAATTGTAGGCTAACCTTTAAGTTCCATTAAACTTTAGTCAACATTATGTATATACTGAATTCATAGACTCATCTATACTATCCAACATTCAAGCGATCCAGCAGAAGCCATCGTTTTTGTCGCCCGCCTTAAGGCAGAAAGACACATAGAGATCACTTTGTCACTGTTGATGTCTGTTTTGATAGGTGTTGTCGTGTGATGTTGCATCAGTTGTTGATGTTGTCTGTTGGTGTTGGCTGTTGTGAAAAGGGTTTAACACTTTGCCTTGAATATCCGCATACTTTGATGATTTCAACCAAATTGAGTAAGAGGTGCAATATGGAATCCTCATTTGTTGATGCCGTTAAAGATCCATAACCAAAGTCCAAGGAAAGCAAGTCAAGGTTAATGGTAAGAGTAGGCTGAAGATCTGAAAATTGACGTCAGTGAAAAGTTGTTAAATTGGAACCAAACGTGGTTTATGGAGTATACACAGAAACTCTCGTTTGTTCAATATGTTTTCCATGTGGTTTGTGGGTAGAAATGGGTACTGTGAAGTAATAAGGAAGCCCACAATTTCTATTCTTTGATAGTGATTGTGAAAGCCAAGATTCACAAAATTCTTTATTTTTGATTTACGAGACCTGGCGAATTTTCCTATTATTAATTATTCTGACCACCAATGTGTGAAAGAAAAAAATGATATCTCAAAATGTCATCATCTAAATTAAAAAGCAGACCTGACTACAACAGAAATAGGGATCTGGTCCTGATTTGTATAGTTCTTCTACTCCGAATTCTAAGCCTTATTTGTGTTCTTTTTGTCCATTGCGGTATTCTTTTCTTTGGACTGCCTTGCTATTGAGCTACAACCAAGGTAGATCTGAGACGGATCATTGGTCCCCCTCAGAGTTATGTCAGTAACAAATTCTCCCTTCTACTGTAAAGTTGAAATTTTTGATGGCGGGCATTTTTTTTCATTTGCTTCGTGCTTTTGGTGAGTTAAAGGTGCAAACGAAGATTTCAACACACTCCAAAAAAATTGAAATTCCTTTAAAAAATTCGGATTTTGGCACTGATGGAAACTTTCTATAAAACATATCCCATCTGAAAGGATTTGAGCTGAGAATTATTTCTCTTTGGTACAAAAATTGTTGAATTTCTAATTTCCTCCTATTGGAAGGGCAATAGGAAATTCAGGCTATGTTGATTGAAATATAAGCATATTAAACATCCCTCTGTTTTCACCTTTTAAGACATTTCTTTAGGAGCCGTAAAATGGTAAGAGATCTATTTTGCTGTAATCTATATGACCCCAACTACCTACGACAGAAAATATGGATACCTCAAAATCTCCTTTGTTTTCAAAACAATATTTAAATGATATTTTTTGCAAAAAATAAATTTCAAAACTGGTTTCTTTCCTGTATAAACTTTTATGTACGTAAAATGCACATACATTAATTTAAAAAAACAACAAGTGAAACCTTTTACATTTTGGCAAAGTTGAAATATTTTTTTTTTTACAGGATTGTGGGATGCAGGCTGGTGCTCAAATTTTTTTTTTTTTGTATTTGCCGATGCCTTGTAAACTCGACTTATTTAAAAACCGTTTCAAACAAAAAAAACCAAGCAAGTTTACAATACAAAAGTGTATTGATACAAAACAAAACCACATACAACCACAAAAAAAACCGCCAGAGCAGAGTACGCCGTCCTCATACAAACACCCCTCTCCTGCCTCCTGAAAAAAACATGCACTAATCAAATGTTACATATTTACATGTAGCTTTGTTTATCACACCAGATCCATATTTCTTATAGTGAAACGCAACTTGTCCTTCTTTCTTTGGGGCGATCATTTTTCAAGCTTGCATGTCTCACGTAAAACATCCTAAACTTCGGAGAGATGGACGCTCGGCTAGTGCACAGCTTTTATACATACATTTCTTAAAAATAAAAATCATTTGATTCACAGAATGTTTTGTTTTCGTTACCATCAAAATCCCATACCAAAAATTATCGACTACACAAAGAGTCGGTAAAAAGTCCAAAACACCTTATCTCCTGCATGAGGTAGAGGCTATTTCACCCTCGTAAAAACATGTTTCAAATCACAATGTGCCAAAAGGACAGAGTCCATCAGCCCTCAGCCCAACTCTGTATAACCATGAATTGGTGGGGAGTATCCCAATAAGAATGCTAAACTGCATCCAACACTCATTTATGCTATCTAAAGTCCTTTATTAAGGGTAAAACACATATGCACATCCCTACATTGACTTTCATTGAGATGACGTGCTGGTCCCCCCCCCCCCCCCCCCCCCCCCCCCCCCCCCCCCCCCCCTGCCTTAAAATGTAAGTACTCGAGGCCTCACCTTCAAAGGCATTAAAATGGTCGTAAAAATCCCTAGAAGTGGATGACATGAGATCACTAACACGCATTCTTTGTAGACCACCCCTCAAGACTCATCCTGGGTTTTAACTTTTGTGGCCTAAATATTTGCACTCCATATTATAGGGATCGAACTTAAAACACCATACCACTTCAGGAACTGGCTCCCTATGCCATCTGTGGACATGAAATCCAAAATTGCCCCTGTCATCCAGAAGAACACATATTTTATTAAAGCCCAGGAGAGACCATTCAGGAAAGTAAATGCTTGTGCCTATTAAAATAAAGCGATTTATTCCAATACTTTGGTTCTGGATCTCGCTTGGAGTACACGGTTTTGGTTTTACTAATACTGCTCCACCAGCACTTCTATCCTAAAACCTGAGTGATAAAATGGTTGAAGTGTGATTGAAATTTAGAACATATCCAAATTGTACTCAATAATCAATGGCCCACCCTTTTCTTTAATAAAACCCCAAGAACTTCCTTCCAACCTGCATTATTGGTTCATGGAAACGTTTAACCCAAATAACCAACCCACATTTACTTTTGTGCTTGTACCCTTGCTTTAAGATTGAACATCTTGTCCCCAACTCGTACTCACTGATACCACATTTTCGCTTAAATCTTATCATGACCATTCCATATGTACGAAAACACAATAGTATTCACTTTTCTTTTGAACAACTCGTGGCCTTGCAATCATAGAAGATACGTACAAAAATTGAGAAAGGCCAAAGGATTTTCCTCAGGTACTTTTCCCCCCAAGTGATAAAATCCCTTTTTTTCCACACAAATTTATAATACAACTCAATTTTCATTTTTAATCATCATAATTCAAGACCACACATCAGCCGATCATCGTAAGTGAAAACATACCAAGAATTTTTATATTTCTTTCCAAAACCACTGCAGTGGTTTTCATTGCGCCCTCTATTACTAATACCAATCCCACATAACTTCAGATTTATTTCAAATTTCTTTCCTACCAAACAGACCTGATAACGTTTCAAAGACTTCATATATCATTCATAGTTGATATCTGATTCCAAACAAGTAATGGTCTCAGCATAACAATTTCATTTTATCTCGGTATCAGTATTGGGGTGGATACCGTGATAATCATTGTTTTCGTTCTAATATGAATAAGTAATAACTCCAGTGCCAATACAAATATAGCAACTGTTTGGATCACCCTGGCGAGAACCCCCCCCCCCTTTTGATGCTTGGGAAGTAACCCAGTTGATAGACCATTTTCGTAACACAGACTTAGAATCGAGTATAACTATCTTAAGTCCATCTCCTAACTGAGCACTAAACCCCAATCTTCCAAAACCTTAAAATAATAATTTATTGAGCAACCGAATCATACGCCTTTTCAAAATCCTAGTAAGTAAGATACCCTGGAATATTTTGCTGCCTAGTCAAAAACCTAAGACGCATGAACAGTGCGATTGACTCACCGATAAAGCGACCTTTTCAAACGCCAGCTTTGCTCACTAAAACACCAATTAATTTTTGGAAGAACCTTTTGAGTCCTGGTTGCAATTACTTTTCGATGCATTTTAAACTCTTAACATTTAATAAGGTGATGGGCTTAATTATCAATATAACTATATTGTCTTTTGGCCCAGCTTTTAAAATTAAGTAAGACCACCGTTGCTTCTGCTATGCCAAGCTCCCCCCCCTTTTCCATAGAGCATTAAACAATGACAAAGGACCACCATTAAATACCAATTTTTGTAAAAACTGCTGTTAAGCCATCATTGCCAGGCGACTTATTATTCTGAAAGGTTTGAAGTTGAAACACTCATCAAAGTGAACGGGCCCATCACATCAATTTTTAATCATTTTCACTTAAACACAGGATCTCTGAATTATCTAAAAACATCTTGGCATCCTCTCCTTCAAGGTCCACATTATGAGCTGAATATAAATTACTATAAAAAAGTTATAAATCTCCTTTTGAACACTTGGCCTATCTCAATATAGCAAAGGCACCATCATTATTCCACCACAGGTAACATGGTCCTTTTTTAACTTATTTGACTGCTCAAGATTCAAAAAATATTTAGTATTTCTTTCCCGCCGTACTCCACCCATCAGCACGAACCTGGGTATTATACCCTGGGTGATGTCTCGGATTCACTTTCCCATGATGCTTGGCCTTCTTGCCATTTTTTCCCTTGTTAAATTCGAGGGTTTCCATTAATTTACTTTCTCTTTCATTCAAAAAATCTTTTCAAGATTACTGTCTGTTTCTTGCGTTGCTTTGCTAGGCTAGTTTTTTTAATTCACCAAATGTGTCAAAACCTCTTATTTCATACTTAAGCATTCCCATAGCACCCTCGGTCTTTAATATCCCTATACTCATGAAGCCAATTGCAAAAGTTTGTTCAAGGGCCTCACCAAAATTCTGATTGTGTTTGTTACAAAAAGAATCATTAAAATTTCCAGTAAGAAAGGCGCTCTAGCAGTCTCAATATTGGAATATGAACATGCAACTGATTGCAGAATGGATCAGTAGTAATTGCTGGAGTAATCTGAGTGGATTTAATGTTATCCTGCAGGGAATCCGACACTAACCAATCGTCCAAGCGACTCTGTATAAGAGGGCTTTGTTGCCTCCAGTATGAAATAGGTATGTATAAGTTTGAAAATGGTTGGCAGAACTTTCTATTTTTACAGCATGAGGTGTTTTGGGCCAGGTTTTACCTTCTAATGACAGTGATGTTTTTTTTCAATATTGTATTACAATTTTGAACTTAAACGAGTATATATCTAACTTTAAAATGTGATCATTCTGATATGACAAAACTGAGGTGTACAAGATTAATATTTATTTACACTTATGTATTTATGGCCAATCACAAAATGGAAAATATTTTAGTATTCAAAAAATTTTGATTTTTTTCTACAAGTCTACTATTTGTCCATTTTGGTTGGATTCTCCTTTCCGTCATTTTACTCCTTAAAACAATGTATATAGGGACTGGAAAAAATAGGGTCATTCATACACATTAAAGGTGCATTTTGTGGTGCTGCCACCTAGGTTTTGGTGATGTTTCACTAGATTCTTTGAAGAAAAGCAATATTTTCCAAAATTTAGAGTGATCGGATCTTGCATTTTGGTTTGTTTTGATTTTGTTAGGAGTAAATGTTGATATGCAGGGTTCCATTAGACCACCTTGCCACAGTTAATTTGTTGTTGTTTATGGACAGAAGAAAATACAATATCTACCAACATCAGATAGGGAACGCATACTATACTTATCCCAACAGTTCAGATGATAAAAAAAATCTTAACTCTTTGAGGTAAGTCGGGGAGGGGGGGGGGATGCGGGGGGGGGGGGCGGGAACAAGGATGGGATCACAAAATGGCTCTGCACTTGCTTTAAACAATTAGGGTTTTAATACTTTAAAGTATCAAAAGGAAAGTATCGTGATTCATCATGAGACTCTGAGCCTCATGTGACATCGAATCAATCGGCAAAATAAGTCATTCGGCAAGAAAGAAGGTGGTGAAAATTACAACACCCACTTCTGCAGCATGTTTGGGATTATGGTATTGTAAAATTCCATGGTGTTTAGCTATAATCATAGGTTAGAGTTAGATCAGAAGTTTGTTTTCTACCTTACTGCATAGCAAATACAAGGAAAATAAAGCTACATTTCTAAAATTTAGCAAAATAAAATGCAGCCTTATTTGAAAATGTTTGAGCCAGAGGGACCATATTTGGGATTCACGGGCCCTTCCCTTTATTGCTATATCCCTTCTGACTGCCCATAGGTCGCTGAACTTAATTAGTGGTCAGCTAACACAGAGTGAACTTGAATTCAAGGTACCTTTGGGAAGTTATCACTGCTATAAAAATGGGTAGACATGTCAGGTCTGACGATATGCAAATAATTGTCTTTTATGATATTCTGAAAGCAGATTATTTTTACTTCAATATCGTTATTTAAAGGTGCTTGTTCCAATGCAAGTGTATCGTGTGCCTAATTTATGAGGCCCTGACACTGAAATACACTCACTGCCGAGTTCTATGGAAACAAACTTGGGTTTGAGGGTAGAAGCGATAATGCATATTGGCCAACGTCCTATGCTCGACTATGTAATTGATGGTTACCCA
>JAMKCH010058755.1:0-13915 GCA_023653785.1 Ophioderma brevispina | reverse complement strand
GAAGGTATTAGGTTTTATTTTAAAAAAATATACGGACGATAGGTGTTTGAAATTATAAAATGGTGTGTTAATTCATATTTTATTCATAATCAGTATATGTTGTAGATATAGTTGAGAAAGATCTTATCGTAGAATAATATGTGTTTGGAGTACGGGCTTTGGGTTATATGTGATGGGAGAATGTTTTAAGGAAATGCAAAAAATTTCTGCAAAGGTCATTTTATTCTATTTTGGCACTACGGTTCAATCCTCTCGGTTGTAAAAAGAAGTCTCCATTAGTTGTTACAAGTTAAATAATGATCATTTTGTGGTGAATAAACCTATAGGAGTTTCAGATCTTTGTCTTGTGTAATATTTTAGTCCTGTTATTTTGTCTTGAATGTTCTTTACTCTCCTTTATAAAAGCGATGAGTGTCGTTTTTGAAAAGTGATACAGGTTGTGTCGTTATCAATTATCCCAATGTTTAGTTAGAGCTCGTCTAACGGTTGGTGGTTTAAATGGAAGTGTTGCCGTTGTAAAAATACTATGAGATTCCTCTCACTCATTCACACGTTTTGTAAGTTTGATCTATTTGCAAGTAAAACTCAATTTCTGATTCAAAAAAGTGCAAAGGTGCCAAAAGTCATTGTTTCATCAGGAGCAAAGATTGGGCCTATCAATTTCCTCCATGCATCCGATTCCCCTGACCTCCCCACTTCCATCCCTCCCTCCCTCCACTCTGAAAGCGTCTTTCTTCATAAATGAACAGGTTACTCATGTGTGCATGTTACAACGACAAAGGATGGCTATTTTCATCTTTGTTCATCAGAACTTTCAGCGATTGTTTACAGTTTAAAAAGTTTGCTATGATCAATCTGCTTTTTACTGCAAAGTATCTTATCGAGAGTTGTTTACTAGATATGCCATTGAGTTTTAAAGTTACTCAGAGATTTCGAAATATTATTTTTTTGTGGAATAATGAAAAATAGTCAACTAGAAACTAAAGATTAGTGAAACCTAAATGCAACAATTACAAAATTTGAGATGAATCGGATTTTTCGTTTTGATGCAGTAAACTTATGTGTAGTATATCGTTCCCATAGGATATGTGTATAATAAAATTTCGGATCCGGAATTTTTAAACAAAATTGTGATTTTTATATGAAGGAATTCGATTTAAGCTTAGCATTTCACACAGTGAGTTAGTATATGGACAAGCCTATGTACATGCAAAAACACGATTTTTTTGGAATTTGAGGGAGCCCTCCTCAGGAATCTCGGATTCGGCCTTTAAGTAACTCAGAAAAACAGTTCTTTTGCATACCGTGTATTGTTGGGGGCTGTAAATTCCATCCATTGTTTTTAGCCAACTGTTTTATTCCTGGAAGAGTCACATGTAACATGTTAATTAAGACATGGTGTTTTGAGTTTGTTCAGGGGGGATATTGTATACCAACCTACATGTACTGATGATTTATAAATAATCTCTCACATTCCCTTTTTTATGCTGTGAATGCTCCTTGTAGAATGTCCACATATTGGAATTAAACCACAAATATATTTCCAATAATCGCGTTTGCCTTATATAAAAACTCGATTCATCTTGATATGTTAACCCCTAACCCATTCTTCGGAGGTAAAATTCATGAGGCGCAGGACTTCTGTTTAATCATGTTCTTGTGAGCAATGTTAAGGCCTGAAAATACACTATAGTGCATTTCCATACTGAATTAAATTGTATTTAGTGGCAGGTTAGTGAGTTAAATGACCAGAGTGTCCTCCATAGGCCTGCAGATTGAGCCTGCTTTTTGGTGGGTGTAACTGGCAACTATCGTACTACACGCTAATTTTGATATTTTTAGAAACTGTAGGTCCTACCTATCTCGCGATATAAAATTGCCCGAAATTCCCTCTGGGGGAACCTGTTCAAATGACGTCATCAAAATGGCCGGCATTTTTTTGTTGATTTGGTATAAACTTTAGTTCATGACAACAATTAGGGCCTTATTTTAGGTTTTTCATTAAGTGTTGTTGACATTTCTATAGTTTGTAATTAGTTTATCGCGAATAAATTGATACCAAAATAAATACCAAACATGAACCTAGTAATACTTCCATATAGTGTGTGGGCCAGCAAAAAATGCGTGCACATGCACAATACGCGAAAATTAAATGTTGCACTGAAAATATCAGATTTTCATGCAAGTTTTGGCTATAAATGATGGCAACTACAATTTCTATGTATACAGATTGTTTTTGTCCCTGTTCTGCAGAACATTTTCAGAAAGTAAACCGTATAATAATAATAAAGCTGGCAATGCCCCCCCCCCCCCTTTAGCCATTTAGTTTTGAAGTCGGGTTCCTTCCCATTTCCCCTTTAAATTTGATACCGGAGAGGGTGTCTGCAACATTGCTTGAAGCTTTTGAAGGATATGTTTTAATTTAGCGCTTCACTAGAAAGTTTCGTGGGTAATGGTACAGGGATGTGTAACCTCCAAGAAGTGCTGTATAATATTTTTAATCACCTGGATGAATATACCTATTGGCTGGCAACCACCCCGGGGGGGGGGACAGGTGGTTATAATAGGGGTATATGCCGTCAAAGTCTAAGGGTGGGGGGGGTTGCCACTCAGGAATATTTTTTAGGGTATATTTTAAATTAATAAATGCACACCATGGCTCTATAAAACAAACTCCCCCACCCCGCACGACGAGGGTTATGCTATAGCCCGGCCCGAGTGGAAAATTTCACTCTCAAAAAGAGTTGTGTAACGCTTGTGAAGTGTAAAACACTCCAAGAGGAGCGAAATTCCATTAATTCTTTGAGGAGTTAGATAAATAAAGGACAACCTCTTTGGAGGAGTTAAACGAATAGGACAACACGAAACGAGTGGGGACAAATCCAATTTTTTGGGAGTGATTTTCACTCTTTTGGAGTGGAAATTCCCTCTTAAAAGTACAAAACACTCATTTTTGGAGTGTTTTACAAGAGTTTCACTCAAGAGTTTCACTCGTTTTGGAGTGAAATTTTCACTCATTTACTTTGAGAGAGTGCACATGATGGGGTGCGGGACCCTCGAAAATGGTGGAACCTTTTGTAAAATAGCCCTAACCCTAGGTCCTAAAAGGGTCTTGTTTTGTACTGTTTGCGCGCCCTTCACCAAATGACTTTCCTTGTCAAATTTTGCTCTAATTGTTTTTTGTTTTTATTTTTAAAAAGGATCATAAAAAGTGACCTTTGGTCGAATCCCTTTTGTGAAATTTATGTTGCCATCACCCACCCTCCTCTCGGGTTTGACCTAGCTATATAGCATGTGCAGGTAATACCCGTCCCCACTACGGCATAATTAATGTCTTCAAAATAATGTAAATGGGGGTCTTTTATATTTAAATTACAGACCAAATCATCCGCTATTGTTATAGAAATAGTATGCCAGTACGGCGTTATGAGTCCCTTTTAACCCTTTTCAGTGCTTCAATACCATCTATCTCCTAACGTTCTTCTGGGAATGACTACCAACGCTGACGATCACCGCACAAAGGAGGTCAGCGCTATTTTTCTTTTTATATCTAGGAGCAATTTCCCCCTAAAAAACAAGGCAAAGGGGTCCCGGGCTCTGTGATTTTTGAAAAGTGAAAAATGCAATTACGGGACGTTAGGTACGTGAAACGTTATTAGCCAAGAAACCAAGAAATCTGGCAAATCAAAATCTGAAGTAAACCTTAAATAACTAGGGTAGTTAGTAGTATGGGGTCTAGAAATAAAAAATTATGAAGGCAAATTTGTTTTTATGTTCAAGTGCTTCCCAAAAATGCAAAAATTGTAGATTTTTGTACCGTAAGCGTATTTCTTCAACAACTTATCATTGTAAGATCCTCTAACACTCCGATTTCACTTCTTGGGTAAAAAGAAGCAAGGAGTCTATGTGCCCTTGCCTAAGAGCACAATACTTTGACCGATTCGGGATTTGAGCCCACAGCCTTCGGAACATGAATTGTCCGTTCTAGCCACAGACAAGTTAACGAGGCGGATGGTATACTTGTTTCTCTTTGTTAAAATTATGTGCACCCTGGTATCAATTAGACACACACGTCATGACTGAATAAGCAAAACATAAGAAATGGAGTCACACAAGTAATAACCTCAGTTCGCCCACACCATGCCAACAATCTGAATTATCTGAATCTGGATTTACACAAGAAATCTTACGACTATTAATAGTTCCTCAGGTACCTTGGGTGGCTTTACTTAAAGATTACTTATAATAATAAAAAGACTATCGACAAAATGTAAATAAAAGAAATCTTTACTAGTATTGTCTTTAAATTATGTGAACAACCAATTAAATATTCTGTCTTAAACATATTGAATAGACTGAATATACCCAAAATACTGAATCCCATATTTTTGATCCTTTCTTAAAAAAAATTGGAAATGTATCAAAATTTTTGGCCATTGTTTTAAAATTTTCTTGCATCGCTTTAAAGATAGGCACCCCTCTTATGTGTACACAGGTACGCTCTCTTTTGTAATTGTTTATTAAAGCGGATTTTCAATTGGTTTAAAAACTGCCAGCAATAGCAATTCCCTGGGTTTTATTTAGTCCTAAGGCCTCAGAAATTTTAGCCAAATTGGTATCCTGAACGGGGACAAAACGATACTTATTATTCAACCTCAGTACACCTATCCTCTATCACAGAAAAATGCATCGATAGGCATTTCTGGAATGGTTAGCTATAGCCAGGTAGGGGACCAATGAAGGTTACACAGAGGTCAAAATTTTAAAATTATCCGGTCATGTTGAAAGGTATACCACATCATTTGGTCCCAACCATAAGGATTCCATAAAAGGTATAGTTTGGTACTATCTACAACCAAAGGTTTTTTGGGTTAACTTTAAAAACAGCAAAAACAAGTCAAAAGGTTAAATTTCAGTTTGTACAGGGGTTTGCGCGATTTGGATGCAAATGGTCCAAATTTTTGGTGGGGTCATAGGATTCAAATAAGTAATAGTTTTGAGTGTCCAAATGCTTAGTTTACCAAAGTAGGGGGAAACAAGGTCAAGTCCCCATTGAATTACAATGGACGAAGACCTTTATGCCCCCTACATTGGTTAACTAAGGCTTTTTAAGACGTCCAAAACTATTCCTTATGTTTTTCATCCTATGAGCTCAACCAAATAATATGCAGCATATTTTATCCAAATCAGAGCAACTTTGAATTGACCCTGTACAAACTGACTGACCCTTTTTGTATTGATTTTGCTGTTTAGCCTTACCTCCAAAATTTTAGCTGTTTTGGTACAACCTATACCTTTTTTAGGAATCCTATGAATCAGACAAATAAGTGGGTTATCCTTTTCAACATGATTAAGCCTTTAAAATTTCCCCCCTGTTTGAAAACCTTGGTTACCTCCTACCTGGCTATAGCTAACCATTCCAGAAATGCTACCATGCCTTTTTGTGTAGGACATGGTATACTGATGCTGCATAATAAATGTCGTTTTCCCCTTTAAGGATACCGAAAATTTGCTCGGCTTAGTGACTCAATTAGAAAGGCCGCTTTACTTAGGGCTGACAAATAATTAATTGTACTCTATGCACAGAATTTTTTACACATAGGGGTTTTCAGAGCTAAAAACTGTGAACAGGTACCCATCCAACAGTTAAAAATTCCACAAATGTGCCAAAATAGCCTAAATTTTCATATCGTATATGGTTTAATTGTCACTTTTAATGGCTTTTATGCACCTGCTTTCATTTCTTCTGTCTGCAACAAAAGGCATCCTTGTTTACCAACAGTTATGTGGTGTTGTGATGTTTGTGTGCGTTTGTTTGTCTGTAATGTGCGTGAAATACATTTGCTGGATATTTGTGTGCCTTGTACATGTGTCGAGCGTGCGTGCATGTGTTTTCACATGCTTACATTGTGGTTTGTATTTATATCCATAAACCCTATCAATCCAACACTAACTGGACAAAGAATAAAACATCTAAATTAGTGAAACATGCTTTATATATTTAGTTAACAAGCGAGACTGTAATATATCGTCTGGGGTTCTGCATACTGTCGAAACAGCTAAAATGCTAGTTCGGAGAAAACGGCGTTTGCAAGTTTGGAAGTTACTTATGAATGCGTGTAATTAAATGAAATAAAGGAAATTGGATATTTTAAGTGGTGTCTGTTAAAAGACATGAATGGTTACTAACTGACGACAGTATATTAAAATACCAAGAAACCACTGTTTTCTTATTCAAATTGGCCACTGAATGTGATTTTGACAAGTTTGTCAAAACCCCAATGTTTGATTCGCTGTTTCTAAGGAGTCGAATACGTATTCGTACTGCATTAAACCCGTTGATTTCTAATGTTGGTATGGTGAGATTAACTATACATCGGGGTTTTGTACTATTTTAAAATGATGAAGGCCGATGATGCCACGATGATAGAATAACGATGGCGGTGATGAATTGATGGTGGGGCAATAACGTGAAATAAGAAACATCGAGCTTGACGACGAGTAATGTGCACTGATCGATGAGATGATGTGGTTATGATTGGTGATAATGACGATGACGACGAATGATGAAACGGTGGCGATGGCGATGATGATGATGATGATGATGTGGCGTAATATGATGGAGAATGGGAGATGATGACGATTACGATACGACGACGATTCTATTGTCCTTTGTGTTTATGCTTCACATGCAAATTTTGTGTACAAACGATTTCCATAAGCCGGGTTAAAATGGGAAAAACATTCACTGTTGCCATTACCCCCCCCCCGCCCCCACCCCCCCCCCCCCCCCACCCCCCACCCCCCCCCCCCCCGTTCGTTGTAAAATATGCGCAGACTGAACGTGATAAACCAACGAATTCAGAAATTACAACCTCTTCAATTTGGCTCCTTAAAATTAATATCTTTAATTAGTCCCAATATAGTTTTAACTCAATTTTTTTGCATAAAAAACATCAATTTTCAGGTGTAAATACGTTAGAAAGGACCAAACATTGTTTGTGCATGTTATATAAAAAATAATAATAGTAATGCATTTTTGCAACACACAAATATTGCCAAACTGGTTCAACATTGAGCTAAGAAAATACTTAAAATGACCTGGAATGTTTATAACTCAAAGGTTTTTGGAGGATAAAAGTGGTCTAGAACAACCTTAGACACCGCTATTTTTCTCGTTTTCTAACTTCAAATTACATATTTTTTAAAATAGTTCCCATCTTTAAAGTATACACGCTTCAATAGATACCAAACTGACACGCATTAGTTAAATGGTAATCTACTAATAGTCAAGTACTAGCATTATCTAAACAATTTAGAGGGCACTAACGCTTATACACACTTCCCAAAGAAAATATCAATTTGTTCCTGAAGGCTAATTTTTTTTAACAATGATGTATTGTACTTATTTGAGTTTGCAGAATTTCCAAGTTAACATCAAAGAAGATCAAACTTTCACAATATGTTTACCAAGTCTTTTTTTGTAACACGTTTACTAAGGGATGGGGTGGTAAACACCCGAGAATGCATTATTATAAAGCATAGATGATTTCGATGTTTGTATACCAAGTTGATAGCTTTTGGTCCTCCGTTTTCTAATGCGTTTCCAACATAACCTACTATGGCGTCACAATGACGACAAAGTTCACAAGTTGGCAAAATTTGTCATTGTCCCAGACACACATCAGAAGTATAAAATTGAAAACAAAATTAAAGTTTGCATCAAAACAGGTAATGATATTGATTTTCATGCGAGTTTTTGGACCAAATGCTATGGAAAATACTATTTGTTTAATCAACAAATTCAAGAGCCTACGTGCACCTATTAAACAATGAACCTAATCCTAAAGGGTAATGCCGTAAATCATTTTAATGTGCCCGAGGTCGGAAAAACTAATAAGTTGCGCCCATTATTTTTATTTTTTTTCCGCCCGAGGAAAGATTATGAACGCCTCTGATACCTACCAACCTTTATTCTATTCTATTCACTAAAACAACTTGTTTTATTTTTTTGTTTGTTTATGAATTCCTTATACTTATACTTTAATCGTATGATTTTCATATTTCTAGATTGGTCAAGGATTTTTGGAAGTTAATTTTAATTTTGGCAAAAAATGTTTTTGCTTGCACTATACTAAGTGGTTTAATTTATATGTATCCATTGCGTTAATTATGTAATTTGCTACGTTGTTTGTAGATATGTTACCCCTTGATAATAGTGTATTTTTTCATATTAATTTAATTCATAAAAAAAAAAACGTCCAATTTAAAAAAAAAAACATTGTTAACATGTAATTTTATCTTTTTAAGTGTAACTGTATTTTATGAATGTAACTGCATATACATTGAATTTTTAATATTGTATGTTTTGTTTGATTGTATTTTATATTGCTGAGAGGGCCCTTGTGGAACGCAGTGCTTCGTTCACTTAAACTTGGCTACCCTCTATAAATATGTCGATAAAACAATAAATAATAATAAAAAGGTTTTTAAGGTAATTATGCCTAATTTATGTGTATTTTGTATGCCTGATGACTGACATCATGATTAAGAAAATGCATTAGCGGCTCAATATTACAGAATAATGGGCAGTAAACTGACCAATCAGAATGCTTGCATTTTCAAGTAATGGTAGGAGAGGTTATAATAACTCCGTGACGGTACTACTTCGAATTGTTTCGCCAAAATGAAGCAGAAGGATGTGAAATTAATATGGAAAACTCAGCAAACAGAAGTTTGAAGGTTTGGGCACGGGGAAAGTTTAACCTGGGTGGTAACTCCTCCCTTGGTAATACGAGGGTTAATGGCATAGGTTCCCCTAAAAGTGATTAAATTGCGTTTAGGCTGCTCAAATGTTAAAACTACAAAACTTATAGATAGATAGTTTTTCACGACGCACAAACCGTAGGTTTCAATTTAGTACAAGTAAACATAATTAAAACAAAAACATAAAATGTGAAATAACATAACCAATCCATCATGAAGAAAGGTAAATCACCGATTGCCTTAAATCGTGACAGACCTATTATCGTTGATCACGAAGTAGCAATTTTTTGTCCCAGCGAATAAGCATTCGTTACAAGTATAGTGGCTTGAGATATTTGGCACGCGCAAAGCTATCGAATACGGATTCGATTGTTTGTGAAAACCGTTTTATACAAAGGGTGTTATTCGACTGCGGCCTATTTTTGTTAGGAGATTTAACTTTCACTTTTATTTTTGGATTTACAGATTGAAAAGAGTAACATCTTAAAAATGGCAACGACACAGAAATAACTATTAACTCAATTTGACCAAATAGATCAAGATTCGACACTATGTCGTGGCCACGGACGATTGATACAATTTTAGTTCTTATGTATCATATATAATTGGCTATGGTTATAAAATTACCTATACCTACTAAGGTTCTGTGAAAAACCTTCAGCTATGTAAAAAATAAGAATTTACACTGATAAAAACATTTGGACAGTATGTATTAATGCGAAATTATTTAAAAGTAAAATTTTCTGCATATTGAACTAAATAAAATTGTGAGAAACGCAGCCATTTTCTATGGCCGCCATATTGGAAAAATGTCTCTAGTCTTTAAAATATCTCGAGAAAGAACGCACAATTAAATAAATAGTTGAACTAGAAAATGTATATTGCCATGTTATGGCCCAAAATGTTAGTAAGCTGACAGAATGAAGTCAGACGACCTAAAGAAAATGCTTAAAACGAGTTCATTTTCGGCAGTTCATTTTGGTGACGTCATTTGCATATGTTCACCCAAGACCGCGAATTTTGGGCAATTTTATGTTGTGAATAGTAGTGACCCATACTTTTTTCAAAAAAAATACCAAATTGCTTGTAAACTGCAACAACTCCGGTGTTGAATATTCAACACCAGGTCGGTGGTAAGCTTGTTCAGTGTTAATTTGGTGTAAAGTTTAGGATTTAAAACACCGCTTGGTGTGCTGCAAAATTTTTGGACTATGCATTTTTGGTGGTATGCTATGTTAATGCTAGACAAGTAAGCAAACTAATATAGGAAAACAAACAATAAAAACAGCAAACATTTTCTACTAACACGTTAGATGTTACAGCGGACAGAATAAACACCAACATTGGTGTTAATTAAACACCAAAGAGTGTGGGTTCCTCTCCTGGGACACAGTGTGCTCAACTTAAGCACCAAAGAGGGGTTAATTAAGCACCAACTGTGTTCAATTAACCCCAGGAGGGTGTGAAAAAATACATAATTAACCAGACATGTGGTGTAAGATAAAACCAAGAAGTGTTATGCATTAATTGTGAAACACAAAATTAGTGTGAATATAACACCCATTTGGTGTGTGTTTACACCAATGGTGTGGTTCCTCTTCAAAACCACCGGCTTGGTGTTCAAATCAACCACCCTCGTGTCAAATCTAACACCGATGTTTTTGCAGTGTAGTACGATAGTTGCCAGTTCCGCATTTTCTAAGGCACTTTTGGATTCTTCTCACCTACCGAAAGATATCCGGGTTGTGGCACGTGCATTTGAATTCTTCTTTCATTTCCCTGTAGAGCCCACCTCCGGACTTATTGGATAGATTCCAAACTCCAGACGGGGACGAACGTTCAAAAGCGAATCGAGTGATAATCGACGATAGATTGTATAACAAATTATGGATCCAGACAAGGCTTTGATATTTTTCTTGTTACTTATATACCAGTACTTGTATCTGCGTAATTTTCATTGGTATTTAGCACATGTCACTCACAGCAGAGGACTCAAACAGTTTGATTTAAAAAGATCTAACCTTAATGGCTTGATAACTTCACTCATCATTTGAAGTTTTGTTGTGAAGACTTAGTGACCAATTATCCATCCTTAGTCAATGTCCCTACGCTTAAAAATTTTGGAATGGGATCATCTGGGCTCTACTTTTATTTCCTCAAACGTACATAATTAATTCGAGTTACAAACTAATTTCACACCAACCAATTTCAATCATTTCAATTTTCTTCTTCTGAGAAAGAAGATCGTTGATTCTTGAAGTGCCAACTGGCTTATGGTAAAGTGTATGCTAATTTTAGGTACGCTTTAATCTGAAAAGTAGTGTAGGGACTCTAACATCACAATATGGCCATTATGGCTATGTGTGTTCACAGTTTGATTTTGTGAACTACTTTTTAAAGATATTTTCTTTTTCCTCTTCTCTGTTTACTTTGTTTATGTTCATTTTTTTTTCATAATTACAATCTTCATTCTTGTTCCAAATGCACTCCCTTGTAACATCTAAGTAGACCACATAGAATAGAAGTCCTCCCATTTCTATAGCCTATTTTTTTGTTTAACCATCTTAACGCTTGAGTTTAATTTAAGCAAATTTTTACAAAGAGAACTCTTTCTTTTTTTCCTTCTTTTGTCATCCCCCTTCCCTTTTTTAGTAGCTTTCCTTTTATCCTCACAATTATTTTTGTCTCTTTCTCTTATGTTCTTCCGTCTTTTAATCCTCTTATCATTTTCCTCAACGTGTTTGTTCATTTCCAGAAGTCTCCAAGCCTTCATCATTTTTCACCCATATCTAACAATTAGTTTCATCCTGTAATTCCACACACTACTTAATTTGCCCTCACGTTTTTCTTTTCAGATGTCTATCTACCTTGATGTTTTCCCCACAGAAATTAGAGTCAACAATAATACAAAAACATAAATAAATTAAATATTTCTATTTTTTCCTTTTCACTCGCTTTTTCCGCTGTTCCCCTTTTCCTTTCCTTTTCTTCCTTTTCAATATTTTCCTTTCCTTCTCCTTTTTGTCCTTTTCCTCTTTTTCTTTCCTTTTCCTCTCCCTCCTTTTTCTTTCCAATTTTTCTTTATCCCTCATTTTTCCATTTTTTTTTACCCTTACCCATTTCCTCAATTCGGGTTCTCATTTCCTGTGACGGCGCGCCCAGCTCCCGCACTTTTTTTTCAGCCCTGCTTATATCCTTAGATATTCCATAACTAGTGTGAATGCTTATTTCTTATAGATATTCCCCAAACTAGTATGGAATGTTCTCCCAATCAGAAGTTGGGCTCGATAACTGGGTTCAACCTTTGGCTGAACAATATCCTTATCCATTATTCAATGTTGCTGTTCTTTCTTATTGGATATACTGTTGTCTGTTTGTTGTTTGTTTGTTTTTTGCCTTTGGCGTGGTTCCATTATGATTTGTTTCTTGAATATTCCAGACGATGGCGGCCAAGCCTCACTACTATAGCACTCACCATAAACTAATAAAACATACTTACAGCACTACAGACTTCACTTCGTAGAGCACCAATTAGATGTTTCAATAATATTAAATACTACTTACTACTAATATTAATAAATGATTAATTTAATAATAATAATGACGCAAGAAAACATATGTAGAATGTGCACGTTAATAAGGTTATAATAAGTTGCACGACGGGTCTTCTAGAGTAAATATTGTTACAACAAAGAACCGTCGTACAATATCGAATATGGAATTTCACCATAACTAATGTACATAAATATGTTCATATCCTTATTGCAAAAAATATAAAAAGATGAAAATGAAATTTCACCTAACGTCCGTAACCACGTAGTAATATGAAAGAAGACAATTCGCCCCAATGTAATAAATCAGGGCTATTTTTACGTTTCTCTAAAATAAAACAGCTAAGATTTACATGTTTTGCTGGGACAACTTGAAATGATTGAAATCTAAACCTTGCTTCTTTGTACATAAAGACATGCCATCTACTTGTTTTGTTGCAATGAATTAGTTCGCCTGATTATCACCTGCGATCTTAATTTTGGCAGTACCGTAGTCTTACCGACGTTTCTCTGATTGCAACCTTTTTATTAGCATTTCGATTCTAAAATATAGAGATCTTATTCGAAACGTTTTCTAACTGCAATTTTCTTTCTATTTGGATGTAAAATAAATATAAGATTTTTATTTCATTTTTAGATCACTGTTTCATCATTAACAGCGCCAACAACGGTAGTTTTTATTCAGCAAATACAGAGGTTTGAAATCTTTTTTTTTTTTTCGGAAAACCAAAATTAACTTAACAAGTTGCTCGCACGCGAGCACACTCACGCACACGCACAGATGCGCGCATCTACTCATCCACAACGCTACAACATACACATGGGTAACACTACAAATACGATTGTTACACTTTTCCTAGGTCGTTTGCACTCGCGGTGGGTGCATAACGGGGGTTCTTCTTTGACCCCCCTTAAAAACAATTTTCCCTTGACTTTTTTCTGAAAGTTGCACACATAATAACTATTAAAGAAAGACATTTTATTATTACCAAAGAAATTTGAAAATAATTGATCGATTTGGAAGGTTGAGGTGAAAAATTCATTTTCCAGTGTGAGAAAAGCGGCCATTTTGTTTTTGCTTCTTTTTAGTTCACTTGTGAACTAAAAGAAAGCAAAACAAAAAACACCTTGTGAACTAAAAATTTAAACTAACGGTTGTTTTTAATGAAATGAAATGGGCCGATCGTTAAAGCCTCGTCCCAAGGAAGTGCCACAGTTTTTTGGTAATCTGAAAAAGTACTAATTTTTCTCATTTACCTTTGACCCTGTGAAATCTTAGGCCTAAAGATGTTTGGGAAGGTATGAGCGAAAATGTGCTCCATTTTTATATCGACCTATATTAATTTTACAAAGTAGTCTATGGGGCTCACAAAATCATGTTTTATGCTCTAAATCAAAATAATTTGAACTATCGGTGCGAACGTTACCCATGGGTTTTTGGGGTGAAGGCCAAACTGGAATCGTAGAAACTGCGTAGGAACTAAGTTGAGAATTTCTACTATCGCGAAAACCCCCCTCCTAACAAATCGTAAGACGATGACCCTTTTCTATTTCAATAAACTCGTATCCCTTTTTCCTAGAAAGGTACATTCACCATG